>JABUQX010098784.1:5000-22500 GCA_015478945.1 Trachelipus rathkii
ACCCAATTTCGCGCTTCTTCGCAGAAAAGCTCCCAATTCCCTTGTAAGTCCCATCAATATCATTAGGACCATAAAGATTTTTTGTCTACTAAACTATTTCACTCATTATAACCAATCTTTTTATTTTTCTTTAGCCTACGTATGCGGCTAGCACCATTTTAGTAATTTCCCATTCTTTTTCTCTCCCTCATTGAGTAGAATTCCACTAAACATATTCCTCTTTGAACCCGTTATCATGCTTGGCCCCTTTTTGTCATAAGACATTCGGAGGGTTACCCGACGTTTTCTTTTCTCTAATTCTTTTATCCAAGATAATATGGCATTGGCATCACATATTACAATTACCACACTCACTAATCCAAATAAAACATCTCTTACTTTCCACTTCTATCTCTTTCCTATTTGCACCATTCCACAATACTTCTGGGTTTTTGTACACTAAACCTAAACCGCTGGGCTAACTCCCTCATTTGCTCCAGATTGTCAGTTTCAAAACTCTTTTTTCACCTCTCCAAAATGATTTTTTCATAATCACTACTTTTTATTAAATATTCATAGACATCAACTGTGACATTTCGTTATCCCTTCCTCTCCAAACACACACTAAATCCTACCCCGCCACGTAACTTAATTTCTTAACAAAAAACTGGACGTTAAAAATGTCCTCGAAAATTCCATTCCTAACCCTACTGATTGGTACATTACATTCGCCCTACATACTCGGGTCAACAGCTCTCTTTTCTTCACGCGCGAACCCCACAAAATCAATCAACACGGGCTGCGTCTGGCTACTTTTCACTTTCGATATCCATCTCTACCGCCCCTGGCCTAGCGAGCCTACACGTGCGTAGGTCATCTCTATGAATACCGGGTCTCTCGGTGTTTAGAGCTAGAACACCCGGGCTTATTCACCCTCGGGACTCACGATACCAGCTACCCCGGTTTTCTCATTCCAACAGAATATCAATCTCTTTTCATACGAATTCTCAGTTAGAATGTACCTGGTATAACTAACCTGTGACTTTCCTCATCCATCTTCCCGGTGACAACTGGCTTGAGAAGTTCTTATCAACTCTTCCCATCCTGAGAAAGAGGCACGCTCTTTCACCCGAAAAACTATAGACTATAACAACACAATCAAACTTCTTGGCAAGATACCTACTAGCTATCACGCAACGCGAAGCCATCATACGTAATAATCATTCAGTTACGTTTATCCCAGTAAACGCACTTTCTTTACAAACGCACTAGATAAATAAACCGTGAGAAAACACTGCAGAAATGAGACTTATACTTGTCATCTAAAATTTAAAACCTTAACCATAGGGACCTCGACACACTCATTGTAAAAGCACTGCTCGCACACCTATTTTTTGTACACAATTTTATTAATATTTTATTATAAGCAAACTTTTTTCGGAAAAATTCCTACTTCACACACAACCATCAACAACTCAACCATGCTTCTGTACCACAAGTTGCCCTTTAGTTTTCCAGCTCTCCTTCTACTCCCCCTCTCATTCAATATTGGACTGTGGAATACAACACATTCACAATGCCTTAAAATACAGATAAACTGACATAGCATATGTTCATTTTTTCCTAACAACCTAGCAACCACAACTACGATCATTTTCAAAGTCTATTTTATAATACTAACTCAGTATTTTCTCATTTTCCATCTTTATTTATTTATGACATAATATATATTATAGCGAACAAATCAATAATTTGCCTCACTATTGTAATATACATTCATCACCCTCTCTCTTATCTCCTTCAAGTACAATATTTTATATCCTTACTGGACTTAAATTATATATATTAGTATATAATATTATTATATATTATACTTATATATATATATAGGCAACTTATACCGTCTACCCATTTTTATATAACAATTCAATAAACCATTTTCGTCACTTAGTATATTACCTGAGAAGATAGATAAGGGCCGCTTAACGGCGATCATTATGGCTAGACACCTTCCTCCGAAGGCATGCATTAAGAACTAGCATTCCTTGTCGCAACAGAATGTGGTAGTTGCGCGAGGTTTACAGGAGTAAGAGTGCACAAGGAAGGGCCACAACACGATGTATACAAAGTCCGGAGTCCTTGTTAGTATACGCCTTCTATTGTTACAACGCAGCTGGACTACCGGGGTAAACGATGTTGTTTCAATTCTTCTCCTCCACATGCCACACACGCATAGGGATAAATTAAAGGGCATAGGATATCATTCATTGTTTTTCACATATTAATTTATAATCTAATAGTAACGTTTATTCCTTAAATAACTTTCTCCATACTATATAGTAAAAGAGAAGACAAAGATTTGGTTTGCTGACTATTTGATATAAAATTTAATTGATCCTTGAATTAATACTTTTATTTTCCCTTCTTTTTATTCCACCCTTTTTTTCAACCCACAATGTTTGCCTAAATATAGATTTTAAGATAGGATAAATACCACAAAAATTTTTGCGGAAATGAAACAGTCTAGGATTTATTCAAAATCTGTACTGGAGGGAGTAAAAAATTATACAACTCACACACTCTTGAATAAACTCTTTTAAATATTCAATGTAAAGTATACACTTTCTCAATTTCAAACGAAGTTTGATAGACGAGTGCTCTGGTTTAAAAGCCTCCTCCTACTATCATCATTCCAAGGAAAGGCGGTATTATGTGTGAATCTGTTTGGAGATTATTTTTATATCCACCAAGACATAAAAAAACAATTTATCTCACTACAAGAAAACTGTCCAATGAGAGAGCGCAACTTTTCTACTAAGTTAACTCCTATGATTTGGCAGCGATACAGAGTAGTAGAGCATTTCCACAGCTTGTTAAAAACTCTCTATTAAGCTCAGATGGCTATAATCAGCACAATTCTGGTTATTTAATGTATAGATTTTCATTAATATTAGGTGGCCAATATCAAAGGGACTATGTCTATTGTTGTCACAAGGGTAATCAAGTGGAGCTCATTAAAGCATATAGAAGATTGGAAAACGAAAAAGAAAACGCCTACAACGGATTCAGAGGCGTGTCCAAACGAACAACTTTTTATTCCAACTAAAAAAAAAAAAAAGAGGAAGGACAAAACAAACAAGAAGAAAAAAAATAAGATTAACCCTCTCATATAAAAAGTAGGCTTACTTATAAAAATAAAAATAAAAAAAAAGGAATCAAACAGCCTAGTATTGAGAAAATGAAATAAGGAAAAAAGACTATATTGTAAAAGAAGAAATTCCACTAAGAGTAAATATCAGAAAGAAAGACCGTCATTCAAAGAAAAACTTATTATCATCTTCGGAAATAAGAATGACTACAAAGCTACAATAAAACATCAATAACTACATATTCACACCACACAGACCTCAAATGTATAAGTGAGATTAATAAAATGCTAATATTAAAAGATTAATGGACATTGAGAGATAAAGGATTCAGATAATGACTCAGACTATTGTCTATGAAGCAGCTTGCAAAAGAGTTGATGAGAGTATCATGTAATTAACAATTAGCTATATGAAATATAAGAAAATGAGTATAAGAAAATGAAATTAATTAGAGAGAGAATAAAATAAATAAAGTATACCTGATGCATATGACTACTCTTTTCAGCTTTCTATAGTACAAATCAAGCAAAAAAACATAAGCCGAAATTTGTAAGATATTAATATAAATATATTATAAAAAATTAATTCTGGTAAGAGTAAATCGAGTAGGTGGAGGAGAAGGGAATAATTGGTGAGGCGTGGCACGATAGAGGGGAAAGTAATGGTATTTATGATTTTATATTTTATTAGTGATTTGTAAACGTTGATTTTTTAGAATCTTAGGCATGTTTTCAAGTGTTAGTTTATTTTCAGTTATTTTTTCTTAAGTTTTGTTAAATAAGTTATAATTATTGATTTATTTTAGAGGAAAATATATTGAAGGAGGGGGTAGGGGAAACCGCCATAAAACTAGATTTAGTGGATAATTCATTTTCACAGGGAGATTCTTCAGTTGATTTGTTGTTATATTAGATTAACCGTTACATGATATAAGTCTCTTTTTCTTTTCTTTAACTATATTCGTATTAGAGATATTTAAGCATTGCATGAAGACATTAGTATTTCTAACATTTTCCGATAAGATTGCAAATACATGTACATAAGGTTATTTAAGTTGGGTTAGGTATTATAGGAGTGATGGGAAACATATATAATTTTGATATATCGAATAATATCAAAAAACTCAATGACACACACATAAGTCTTTATTAACTGGATATTTTTGAGGTATCACATATAAAATTCTTCAATTTTTCTATCTCACGGGTTTTATAGCACACACCATATTTTCGATAATTCAGTAAGAATTATAGTATTTGAATCCTCTTTTATGAAGAGAACTGAGGAAGGACAACATTTGGAGGAACTAACAATTTTTTTATCAAACTGAAATCAACCATCGGGAGAATTCCGGTCATGTTTTGGTGGTGAACCCATATTAAGTTGGTAAATTTTGGTTGTAGTCATTGTGAGAGAAAAAAAATTATCCAAGATAATATATATTAATAAATTTCTATTTTTTTTTGAATGAGTAGACAAAAAAAAGGATCTGAATGTCTTATAATACATGGTTTTTGTAAAGTCGTGAATTGTTATACCGAAAATGCAAAATAGATAGACCACAATATAAAATACATACAATTTAAAGCAGACCACACCAAAAAATACAAAAATGTAAACCATGCAATATTTAACATAATTTAGCAATTTAAACTTTGTTCCAATTTTTTTGTACTTTCTTCCTAATTTTTTAATTTTTTCCTCTTTACTGGTTTTTCTCCCAGTACGGCCTGGAGTTGTTCATTTAAAACGTTGTATCCTTATTTATCTGTGGTTATTTTGGTTCGTGCACTAATTTCTTCTCTATCCTGTCTCTTCATAATGCTATTAAAGGTGAGGGTTTATCGACTCCCTCACTGAATCTCCTAACTCATTCCTAATACTATTTTCTATAAGCATTACTTATGCAACTCGTCTTATGTGTAATCTTAATGAAGTTCTAGAATTGTTTCATTATCTATTTACTAATATCATATTTTATTTTCAATAACTTTACACTAACACAATGTTTTCTTTACCTGAAATTCTTTTATTAAATAATTATATTCAAAAAACTTAAAAAAAAATTACAGTAAACTATTTATTACATCAATCAAACAAACTCTTAATAGAGATTAGGATTATTAATTCTTTTGAAGATTTTTATACTAATTCATAATAGTTTTACTATATATAGTGAAATTTATCTAAAAACAATAAGTAAATATAAATAACATATTAAATTGAAATATCAATAATTTATAAAATACTAAACTTAATTTATTATCCATTAGAGCTTAATAATTGCACAATATGAGTTGACCACATGGCAAAAAAAATAAGTATAATGAGTGTATATAATTATATCCTATAAACGAAATAATGTTTAATAATAAATGAAATTCTTTAAAAATTTTTGATAATAATGAAAAAATCAAAGAATTTAAATTTTAAATATAATTAAAATATATGTATCTGTTTATAGATAAACAACTTTCACCTATAGTAATAATACAATATAATAATCAAATGAAAATAATAAGTAAAATTATCTTTACTATATAAATAAAAATTTAAATATAAATATATAAAAATATAAGGAGTAATTATATATTATAACATATATAAGCACTTTCCTATAATTTATCCTTAAAAAATTCCTTAAGTTAAATTGTAATATAAAAAATATAAAAATAGAAAAACAAATTATATCAAACTATCAATGAAAATATTAATATCTTAAGACAATGACAGTCAAATATTGTACTACATAAATAATATTGTAATAACATGGTTAAGATCGTGATTAATTCTAAGATGACTTATATACAATTAAAAAAAATTATAATTAGGCATCCTATTCTCAATATTCATAGTATAAGGCTTATTACTATACCACTACCTATATACTAACCATTAATATATGCTAATCATTTCACCTATAAATATTTAATTATTAGTTAATTAACTTTATTATATTAATTAATTATATTTTTTAATATTATATTTAAAAAAGTATTTAATTATTTATATTATTATTTATATATTATTTAATTATTATATTATAATTATAATTATTTATTTAAGTAAGTAGTTAGTAGTAGTAGTAGTAGTGTGTAGTAGTAGTTATTTATGAATTTATATATAATCTTCACTCTTATTTTGTAATTGCAAAAATTTTTTCTAGAAGGCAGGTACGTAAAAGGAATGGCTCGAACCATTTTATATCTTTTTCACTATTAAATTAGTGTCTTATTGAGTATCGTATCGTAACTATCCCTCTATTCATTCATATATGGCTATTCTATCCATCATTATTATAAAACAACAATCTTCCCAGTTCAGAAGATCATATATTAATTTAACTTCTAAGTGGTTCCTTGTGAGTGATTCAAATATGCCTATACTTTTTTTCACTTCTCCACTACATCCGTTTAATGGTCGTTCTGCATGTGGTCCTTTGGGAGGAGTTAATGGAGGTATATTTCTAGATTCTCTTCATATTCTGGGCAGAACAAATGAGTGGATGATTTAGAGTTGGGCGTTTTCTTTCAACTCTCATCTATCCAATCCAATGTCTCAGTTAGTTATATTGCAATTTGGAGAGACGCTGCTTTTTCTGCGAATAGTTTGGTTCTCCTCCAAATAATTTGGATCTGGCCTATCGAATTAAAGTAATTACTAAGATAGTGTAATAGGAGTATGTCGTATCTGGCTTTCTTTCAATTCCCCTTTTTTTTATTTTTTCTTCATATCATCGAATTTCATTTGTAATTGTCTCTCTTTTTTTCAATTCCTATTCTCTTCTATTATTTAAAATAGAAGAGTCCTCTTAAGTCTTTTATATACTTTAATTTTGTAATTTATATTAATTATTTTATTCTTATGATTTTAGATTTTTTATTATTTCTATTTACTTATTATATGCTACTTAAGATCAAACATTTTAATACAATTTATATAAATATAAATATACTATATGGTATAATTAATAGTTATGAACCTAAGTTGCAATAATAGTAACTTTAATTTAATACTACACTATTTATTTCACCTTTATATTATTACTTAGAGCTCCACAGTATGCGTGTTATCATATTATTAAATTATTTTTATTATTCCAATACTAATATTCTTCTCTCTCTCACATTTTTTTTATATATTTATATTTTTTTGAAGTATGTGTAGTAGGTCCTATACTACTTAATATATTTAGTAGGAATACAATATTTTCATGATGCTTTCTCCTTATTAAATAGTATTATATAAAGATAATTACTAATTCTATATTTAGGATTTTGTTTATGTATTTTGCTATATTATAAATCAAATGATAGGAAATTTACTACATCTCTCTTTTATGATTTTTTGATTGGGAGTGATCTCTAATCAGTAATAATTTTTCATCTTGTGTACCTTCTTTTCTCATTGTATTATTATTATTCCATCTGTTGATGTTATTACCCTTACTTTAATGTCTTATAGTATCATAAGTATAATATTTAGGGAGTGTATCACATATGTCCTCCCTTCAGATAATTCTTCCAGTTATTATTTAAGTAATTATATCATTTGATGTTTATTTTGCAAATTGTTTGTAAATTTATTCTATTATTTTCTTTGTTATTGTTAAAGTCATTTTCATATTTTTTATTCAAATTTGTTTGTGTATTATCAATATGTATTATTTCTTGGCTATTGTCTCTATTATTATTATATTATTTATTACATTTTTATATTATTTAATATTTATAATTTATTTATTATCCTAAGTTATGATATTTATACTACAATAATATTATAGTTATTTATTATATTAATTATATATTTAATTAATGATACATAATTATATAATATTAGAGACAGTATTTGATTGAGTCAAGTGAGCTCTTATCTCAGAGAAGAGTTATGAACATAGAAAAATATTTTGCTCTGTTAATGGGATTATACTGTTTAAATATAGGAGAGTTATTTCTAGATACAAGAGTTGTAGGCTGTACGTATAATAAGTTTATAAGAGATATGCAATGACTTAATTAACTGATGCAACTTTAAAATGATAAGGGATAGTATTAGATTTTATATAATCATGATTTGTAATGAATTATTATGATAATGATTAGATTTAAAGTATCCTATGGTATTTTTTTGTTTTATCACTTTCCACTTTTGATTCCATTTCAAAGCTTACCACTAACGGTTGTTTCCATTTTATAAAATCTATTACATATTAATTTTTTTTTCTCTTTAATTGTTTTATATTCTAGATTACAGATTTTCCCCTACATTCTGTTAGTAAATTAATGTTCAATATTGCAAAAAGTTATTGTAAAATACTAAAATTATTATGCTTACAGATCAGGTCATCATTTACATGACTAAGAAATAGTTTGTTTATTTATGGTCATTGAGTTGTATTTCCCTTTTTCTTTCTTCCATTCCTTAATTAATTTTGTAAGTATACAAGTTTGGAATAATGTTATTTAGAGTTCCTGTACAAAGTATACCCTTGCTTTAATTTTTCCGAACTATTGTAACATTCTATCTACTAGTATTTCAATATTTTTCGAGTGTTCACTCCAACTTTAAATGTATAATGGTTTTTATGTCTACCTGTATTACTTGTGCAAGGCACGCTTTATTAAATTGTTCATGGAGTTGGATTACCTTTATGTTAACACTCTTTATTCAGGATTGATTCCCTATTTATTTGAGTATTCATAGGTAATATAGAATAAATTATTATTGAAAACTTATTATTTAAATCAATAATTATTATATGTATGTATGTATGTATGTATGTGAATTCTTAGGTAAGCATGTGGGCTTTATGTGATGTTATGAAAAATGCTCGTATATAGGTTTGTGTGTTATTGTCTTATGTGCATGTGAATATTTTAAACCTTTTTATTTCGATTACAATATATTTTTATATATTTGTGCCAAACTTTCAATTTTCATTTTTAAAATTTTAATATGTATTATTTATTTAATTTGTATTGTTAAGTGATGTATCGGTTAATTCTATATTTGCGATATGGTCCTTAAAATCTTTTAAAACAGGTTGGAGATTCGTCTTTCTTATTTTTTCTCTATCATATATTAACAAAAACATTATGTTATATGAGAAATATTAAAGATTTAATCCCATTAGATGTTGATCGGTTTTATAATGTTATCCTTATGTATAAAGTGCCTCCTTCTAAAATGCATAACAAAAAAAATAGTAATGAAGAACAGTGGCGTAACTAAGGTCAGGGCCCTACTTCATTTCATCTGACATTTGTACATATTTTTCTCATTTTTTTATTTATATAAGTTAAAAGGATGTTCGAATTATTACGCATCTTTCCGTGTTCTTATCCTAGCGGTGCCCAATTCTCTAAACCACCCCTTTTGATAATTTTGTAAGCATCCTCTCTGGAGCTATTCACTAACCGGGGTGTTAGTTGATTCTGGTCTTTATGCGATTCAGTTATATTATTTAGTTGGTGGGTATTTATGTGAATTTTTTATTATCCTTACGTGCCACACTCGGCTGTCTCGCCATATGCTTTACAGAAGTTTTCTATTTGGAGTTACTCAATTATTTTGTACGTAACTGAAGATGGGAGAGATTATTGGTAAGGTAGCTCTATATTACTACTATATATATATATTATACTATAATATATATAATATTATAATATAATATAACTATTATATACTTTTCTACTCTACCTACTTATGAGTATTACTCAGTTGGTTATCTTATTTAGCTCGTTAAGTTATTTCATATATATTCTTACCTTTGAGTATCTGTACCCCATTCTTCGGGCAATTCGGTTTCCATGTTATAACTATATATGTGGTTTTACTTCATCGCTACCAAATCTAGTTAAATTTCTTATTTTCTACTTATAATTTAAATTTACCTTTGGTTTTAAGGTTTCTAAACTTTTCATTCAATTGGAAGCTTAGTCAATATCCCTCCTTTCATTATACGTTTCTATCTGTCTATGTATAATTACTTTTATAAGCTATCTTACTTTATAGTCTCCTATTGATGCTTTAATTTATTGGAATTTTACCAGTCAATTGTTTAAAAATACTCTGTAAGTTTTTATTTTTTTTTTTCTCATATTTTTAGTTATATTTTCTTATATATCCTTATATAGTTATATATTTCTTCATAACTTTTATTGACTTTTCTGTTTCTTTTTAACTTTTATATTATGAGCTTCTCAGAGCACAATTTCTAGGCATGGTCTTTTTCACTGGCTGCAATATTTTCGTCTTTTCCTATTGATTTCTCTTCCCTTTTTTTGTATTTCCTTTCTATTTTTTCTCATTATATATACTTGAGTCATTCACATTTATTATATATATAGGTCTTAATCTAATATAATATCTATATTATTTTTTTTTACAACTTTTAATCTTCTTTTTTCTCTGCCTATATATAGTTTTTTAATAAGTATAAGTTATGCTCCAGGGTGAGTAGGATTAACTGTTTTAAAATATAAAAAAATTATATATTATTGCTAATTTTGTATACATCTATATATTATATTTTATTATATATCAATCTTCCCTAAACTAGTAATGAGTATCTACTCTTTATTATTTACCGTTCGTAGCATTTTATTTTCTAGGTTACATATTATATACTAGGTAAACCTATATTGTCATCAGATCATTAGGTTCTGTACTTATATGATATATAATTATTGCATGATATAATTTAGACATCTAAATCTACACATTGGTACGTACGAATTAGAAATACAATTTTCATACTTTACGACGAATTCACAGGCGTTAACTGTTAAATTTCGCAATTTATATTTATAGCCTCCACATCAAGTCAAAAATCATCTTCGTCTTCATCTATTTTTATTAAAGGATATTGATTCTTATAACTAACTAGTAAGGCATATTTAAATCTTCAATTATATATAACAATCAAAGAGCAAAACCTTCAAAATAATAATAATATCAACTTACTGCCATGTAAAAATAGTCATCCAAATAAAACAAAACATATTTTATATTAACTCTTCACAATAAATGTATATTTTATAGTATATTATATAGATAAGTTGGAGGGAATGAAGATTGTCAAAGGACACTCTTAAATCAAATTATTTCCATATACCTATCTTAATTTCAAGTGGTTTAGATTCCCTATAATGCCAATGGTATTATATAATTATGCCCGTTGAAGTCTATTAAAATCATAAGATTTTTCTTGCTATATGAGTTCCATATAGTATGAAAATTTCCCTTTCTTTTGCTTCATTACCTTTTTGAAGTTTCTTATTTTTATATAATTCAATTTTTTTAGTATGAAAAAATACTGTTGCAAAATAAATTTATGCTAATAAAATTTTCTCTTTTCATAATCTTTTTAAAGTTATAATTTTAAAGCCGTAAAAATAAGAAATAAAGAACTGAGAGTTTGTATTAACTATTTATAACCTTTGTAGGTTCGAGAGTAACTAATATCAATAGAGTCTGACTAATATTCTCTCTTCTTTATTATAATTACCTAACTATACAAAAACTTTTTCAACCTACCTAATTCCTTTTTTTTGTCCCCTTTGTCTCTATTGCTTATTATATTATTAATGAAATAGCAATTATCAATATTAACTTTCAAAGGTAATCCTATCCTTATAGGCTGTTTTGCATACACATCCAACCCACTCTCTAAGTTGAATAATCTACTTAAAGCTCCAGCTCGCTTAACTGGTTGTAATCAACTAAGACATATTCTTAAATCATTTCCTCTCTATCTTGCACTTCCAATATAGGTACATTTGCTGATTAAGACCATTTTTGTTACCTCGATTTCAACGCTAATTTTGTATGTGTCAGTCCTTGGATATTAATCAAAATTTAATGTTGGCCTAAGGTTGTTTACCATTTTATCTCTTATTCTTTCCTATTATCTTTAATTTTTTATCTCCATAATAATTACCACTGCATATTTTAACTTGTTTAAGCATTGTATAGAGATCAGTTTCTCCATTTTGTTTCCTTTCCTGTAATTCTTTTCTAAAGGAAAATTTCCCCTGCTTCCCTCCCTCTCTCCCTCTCCTCTTTTTTTGTCTGGTCTGGGTTAATGTATATTCTCTGAAAGTGTAAGCTATTTCTTAATGCTTTCCTCTTTCCTTTCTCTTTCTCTCTTCTTCTTATCAAACTCTTCTCTTCTCCATCATTTTAAACCCCCGCGTGCCGGGTCGGTGGGCACCCTTTACACACCAACTGTTTTCTTCAATCCTCGACTCGAAGACTAGGAGAAAGTTATTCAGGGGTTATCGTCCCTTCTTCTTAACAGCGCCTTTGTGTCTTATCTAACCGAAGGGAAAAAAGATAAATTTGACAAATACTTCAGCTGTTATCCCTCGGGATGGCAATATTCTGGGATCTCTGATAAGATATTTCAGGGAGCTTTTAAGTGATTCTCGCATCACGTCCTTTTTGCTTCAGGTGTTATAGCTTGGCCTGCGGTTCGTGTTTAATAATTCGAGTGTCTGATATTTCGTCGTTTTTAAAATTAGATAGGGTCATCTGAGTGAATCGGTGAATCATTAAATTCAATGAGACCTAGACAGTGCTATTTCGATCGTGGTCCGGTTTTTTTTGGTGCAGGTTGTGAGAGTGTTTGAAGTGTTTTTATTTTTCCTCTGTTCTAGTATTCTTTTAATCTTCTAAATTTTCAATAGCAAGTATTGCTTTTTCTATCTGGGTCTATAACGCCTGTATTCTATCTTAATATCTCTGTGATGTCCTATGCATTTTCTGCGTTTTTGTTCTCTTCGTCCGATCAATTAAATTCCTATTTCTACGATTGATCACCGTGCGGATTATCGGCCGTATAGCGAGAATAGATAATTTTACACACATTTCAGACTACGGAGGGAGGAATCTATGTGCGTACAAGTGTCATAGCTACAGAAGGACCCTAGACTTCCAGAATGACTCTTTCCTCTGAGAGCTGATAGTGGCACTATCAACCTCCATAAGATTGAGAAGAACTTATTGTGTGTGCACGTGCTCGCCAACGGGGAATCCCGCCTCTTGATCTATATGTGCCTTCAACGAAGGATCCCATCCTTCTCTCGTAAGGCTGTTCTTACGAGCTCCATATCCCCTCCATTTCCGTTGAAGGCGGGCAGTCCCATGCTCGGAAATTGTTATTTGAGGTTGTCTTTCTCTGCGACGAGAAAGACTATGTCTATCCTTGGAGCTTTCCCATCTCGAAGCTGATGCCTCGTTTGAGGGTCGTACAGGTAACGCAAAACCGTTTTGTGTAAGCCGCGAATTCTTACATGCCAATGCGCAGTGACAAGTCTGCTAAAACTGGAGCTCCTGACCAATTGTCTCGCGTGCCAAACGTTCAAAGGTGCAAGAAGACACACAAAGCCCCCTCGCACCTTTTACCTCCTGGTGGTCGTTTTGAAACGCATCCACATTGAATATCGTGGGCCCTTAAATCCTCTCCTTCACATGGCAAATCGGTTACAAGTTCCTGACACTGTATAGAACCTTGGCCTATGCACTAAGGTGGACTCGCAGGCCTATCTCCTTAATCGGCCATGCTCGGAGAGTTGCCACGCGATCGGAGAACTCCCAATCTAGCATAGGAAGCTTGTCTATTGGGCATGCATGTGGGTTTTCCCGTTTCGGCATTGTCCACTGGCCTTCTGTATTTCTACCGATGTAGGGGTCCGTATCGTTATCACATGTCCTTGCGTTTTTGAGTCATTTCTTAGGAGAGAATTTTCTTACGCCTCCCATCTGATATCCGGCTAGAGAGGGATCCATAACACGAGCTCCTTCACTCCCTCTTCAGCAATGGTACTATAGTGGGAAAAGGAAGTATTCCATTGGGATCAGGTGAAGTAACATACTATCGGAATACCGCGACTTAAAAGCTTCTTCGTTCATTTGGCTTCATCATTCCTCAACCAGTACCATTTCCGTGATTTGGTCTGATTATTTGACTTTTCATAATCATGTCTTTTGAGAATGGTCGTTACTTCGGTCGATCAATGAACGAATCTTGGAGATGTTATGTGCTTGCCAGCAGAATTCGAAAGTTCTACAGTGGTTGTCTACCTCTTAAAGTGCTTCCGGTAGGTGAATCTTTTCTTCAACTCTCTTCTTAATTCTTACTTCTACATTGCGTGATCACACTCTTAATCCGTATCGCTCACACTCCTCCTTGAGAGGCGACCTTTGTGATCCCTTCTCCGTCTATGGTTGACTCTATACTGCCCCAAGGTGTTGCTGCTCGACGAACCCAAGGGCATCCAGCCTTCGATCATCAAGAAGATCGCGCAGACGCTAAACGTGTTGCGCGCCGATGCGCGGCTGTCGTTGTTACGGTGCCGGACACATGATTGCGCACCGTTTCTGCTCTCGAAAACCCTCCATAGTATCAGATAGACCTTTGCCTATATAATGTATTCTCGATGAAGAAATCTCACTTCACGATTCAACCGTCTCACCGGCACATTCACGTTCGCAAGAGCGGCCGAGTGAGTTTCGTACTCTCCGATCGAGTCTCTCTTAAGAGACCAGCTTACTCTTTCGGGGGTCGAACCCTCCTGATACCGCCCCTGGTTTAAGGAGTTGTTATCCACGTACATCCTCCGATTGGGCTTGCCAACACATTGGCACCCTATCTTATAACACAGCCATATTCTCCTACCTGCTTCTCTAAAAATCCTTCTTTCCCACTCTCTCCAACCTCATACGACCGATCACCTACAACCTGCACTGAGAATTTAATCAGAAGTAATAATGTGGACAATACAGCTCCGACTCCTGCTCTTACTTCACGTCCGATTACTCGTTCGCAAACGCGCACTCAGACTTTAAAAAGGCCGACTCCAACTCCAGCTTCCCGACCTTCCTTCCGTCCGGCTTTGTTGCCTTCGGCATCGTCAAGTAGATCGAGTAGAGGTCGACAGGTACGTTGGCCGAGACGCTATCTCGACTAATTCACCTGGACCTCTCCTCTGGAAGGGGGTTATATAGGCATGAGCGAGTGAGCAGGATTGTTTAACTGTAATGTGGTAGTGCGGACCTAAGCAAAATGCTTGGGGTAATTAGCAGAGGAACTTCAATTGCCGTTTTTCTCTTATATGCAATCCGATCCAGTGGCGTAACTAAGAGTCAAAGGGCCCCCCCGCCAAAGTGAAATGGGGCCCCCTTGGAACCATAATATATATTATAATTATATATATATATATATATATATATATATATATAATATAATATATATATATATATATATACTATATATATATATATATATACTATATATATATAAATATATTATTATATATAATTATATATATATAAGTAAATATATATATATTGGCTTATATGCTATTTATCAGATTAGTACTTTTTATTGGAGAAATTAGAATATCTGCATAGAAAAAGTAAGGACATTTAGAGAAAGTAGATAAAGATGAGTATAAAAGTTCATTAAAAAAAGAGAAGAAACATGTATTTAAAGACTTTTCACTTTTTTGAACAAAAATTTAATCAAATTCTCAAAACATCTTTTTACATTCTGCTTCCAAATATTATTATTACTTTTTACTTAATATCAAGTTCCCCTCCCCTCCTCCAAAAATAAGTATCAATCTAGTTAATGTGATATATATATATATATATATATATATATATATATATAAATAATATTATATATATATATATAATATATTATATATATATATAATATATATATATATATATATATATATATATATATATATAATATTATATATAAGAAATTATAGAATAAGAATTAACTTACCAAAATTCGTGAATATCTGTTTTCGGCTTGTCAAAATATTCGAAAGGATGAATGCTTATAGTTTACCAAAACGTTTTTTGGCTCATTGCCATGAATATTAACCCCTTCTTTCAGATCAAGAGTACGACATGTTTCATTTCAATGCTTAATAAAGCCAATGCACTTAGCCTTTGTTTTGTGTCCATTGTTCCCCATAGAAAAGTTTTTTATTAACTTGAGCTTTGAAAACGACCTTTCACCTGTTGCAGATGTTACTGGTAATGTCAAATACAACTGAACTGCTGTATGCAAGTCTGGTAAGCTACTTGCTAAGCAGTTGTTTTCTACGAATAAAAGTTTGCTAAATCTTTAATAGTTTACCAATTTTTTTCATTTCAGCTTCTGTATTCTAATGCTTGAAGTGATTAATGTTCATGAAACCGAAGATAAATCTAAATCGTATTTCTCTACCAGTTTTGTAGCCTTTCCTTGCAACTTTTTCGTAGCTCTGCTATTGCTGCAGGAGCAAAAAATGAAAATAACTCATTAACATTCTTCATGCTAATGAAACGAGTAGTAGTTAATCTTTCATTTATATATTATCAAGAGATTTATTGAAACCCTTTTATTCTAAAGGCTTCAATGGGTTTCCATCTTTATAAGAAAATAAGCTCATCAAAAAACTTTTTAATCTGTAATTGACGTCTGGAAGTAAGTTTTGGCTTCAATTTCCATATGATGTGCTAACTCCGGTAGTTTCTCTGCACTACAGGTCTTCAAATTGGTCTAGCTACATAAGTTTTTTGAATTTACTTGTCCCAATAGGTAAGTTGCTTTCTGAAGAATCTGTATTTGGATTTTGCAATATTTTGAGACAACATTGATGCTATCCACAATACTTTACTTTAAAACACAAGACAGAGAATAAAACTAAAAATTTTCTAACTGCTTCCTGAGACCAAGGGCTTGTTTTTTCAACTTGACTTTTTAATTATAAAATATCACTTGAGATAAGAACTGCGGAATACTTTTGAAATTGTTTTTTATTGCTAGTAAGGAAATCATAACTTGGATGACACCTAGTTGGACACAATTTTTAGTGTTTTTGTGATGCATTCGTTTTATTTGTTTTGAACAGCTGTTAATTCCTTGCCACCAAGCTGTACTAGAACTGAAATACACATATATTTTTTCCAGTTTGTCATAAAATTTTTGAAGAGACATTATATCTTTTACAGAATCATCAAATTAAATTTAAATTATGAGCTGCACAATGAAAGTATTCTCATTTGAACAATTTCTATAATAGCGAGCCTAAGTCCTGAATTTTTCCCTCCAATATTTGCTCCTCGCATCATAGCCTTGCCTCTGCATTTTTCTAATTTAATGTTTTTGTTATCTTAATGACCCTTAATTATTTGGTTTTTTTCAAAGTTTCTGCAGCTGTTCCCTGTTATGGAGAAATCCACAAAATTTTTTTGCTTCAGGGGGAAGGTGCAACTATTTCTTAAAGGGGCACGCCCCAATTTTCATCCCCTAAAAATGGACATAAAATCGGAATTTTCAGCCGAATTTTGACTCTATAAACACAAAA
>JABUQX010098784.1:25000-47473 GCA_015478945.1 Trachelipus rathkii
GCTTCGCTGTGACTGGAAACAAAGATGATAAGGAGAAGCGTTTGAAAATGAGTGGTGTGGTTGAAATGTGTTTGTCTTGCCTGGGAAAAGAAATGAGAGGGGGATAGAAGGATTGCAATATCCTGATGAGTGAGTTGTGGTAGAGAGCTATGGTAGATTTTGTGTGTGAGTACTAAGAAGTCTAAAGGTTAACATTTAAGTGAAAAAGGTCAAAAATGTTGTGTGGTTGCGAATATGACATCTGAGGGTAATATTGAAAAGAGTACGATTTCTGGAAAGATCTGAATGATGTTTTGGATGGGGAGGAATAGGAGATTTAGCTCATTTGCCACATATCTGCCCATTCAAGGATGTTTTTTTTTACAGTTGTCACCACCACTCACGGGCAGAGCCCTATTCAAGGAAGGTGGTAGTAATTACTCTCAAAAGTTCATCCTCTAGCGCAAATTACGCTTATGAGAGCACAGGACGCAGGCTTTAAAGTGAGGGGATTAATTTCAGTAGGAAATACAGAAGATGGAAAGAATTCCACAAAACAGAGGTGGTGGAAAAGAAGGAAACACCACAGCAAACTAGCCTGGAGTTCCCAATGTCAACACAATACTCCGTGCGCAGATAAGCACCTTTGTGCTACGAAGGCGTCGTAAAAGGTGGTGGTACGCGAGTGAGAGGTCACCTCCCTCGAGCACTTGCCGCTGCGGAACCTATAGGATAGAGATAAAGCACGAACATCGCCTCGCAAAGATAGAGAGTCAAAGGAACTGGAAAGTAAAGAATAGTTTATAAGCCTTTTTGCCGTTTGACTCGCCCTGTCCAATAGGCCGGGTTAAACAAGAGCCCCCCCCCCCATATGAGAGCAGTACTCCATACATGGGCGGGAGGAACCTTTTGTATAGCGGAGCAGCTGAGAAAAGGAGGAAAGTCTCCAGTCTAAACAGACCTTCCAGTTCCTTTGAGGCCGCCCTAGCAACCGTTGTGTGTGAGATTTCCAAGACATTTTTTTTGTTAATGCAGATGTTATATTGTCAACAAGAGAGAAGAGAGAACCGTCGAAAAAAAGAGATAGGAAGGTTAGAAGGTATTTTGGAGAGGAGATATTGTATAAGTTGGGTTTTAAAGAATTGAATTTCGAAATATTTTTATCCATCAGCGAGAATAAAATCGGAAAGATAAGACGAGAGGCAATTCCAGAAATAAAAGTGGGAGTAGAATTGATTATGAGTTAAAGAATGAAGGGTCGAGTCATCGGAATACGAGTAGATAGAGTTAGAGGTGCAGGTGAGAAGATATTAATGAAAAGTAGGAAGTAAAAAGTAGGAGATAAGACAGAACCCTTGAGGAGCACCACTATTGACAGAAAAAGAAGCAAGAAGTCGCCCCGTCAAACAAACAGCGATATTGATGATTGAAAGAAAGCTAGATTAAGTAAGCAAGAGAAGGATGAAACCCCAAGGAGGGGAGTTGGAAGCAGTGACGCGTGCATACTCGGTCAATTGCTTTGGATATGTCAGCGCCACCACCGCAAGTCTCCCGTAGTTCCTAAGAGCGAAAAACCATAAATCGGGTTTGATATGAAGTATATCGCCAGTAGACTTCGTGCAACGAGAGCCTTACTGGCGAATCGGAGTGAGTTCCAAGATGATCTAAGAATGGAGTTGAGAAGCGGTTCAATCTTAGATAGAAATACAAGTGAGAGCTACAGGGCGATAGTTAGAAGAGTCAGAGCGCTTCCTCTTTTCGGAATAGGTTGAACATATGAGAGCGTTCCAACAATGAGGGAGGGAAAGTGTTAGATTGAGACATAGAGAATATAGTTTGAGCGAGGGGCCGAAGAGATTAGCCTTTTCAGTGGAGAATTAGCAACAACAATGACGATTCGAATAAGAGGAGGAAAGGCAGATTTAGCAGAAGTTGCTAGAGATGAAAGATTTGTCAGTAGGAGAACCATGGAGTTAGCGCACTTATTTGATGAAAGGCAGCTTTGCTCGTCGAAGAGGTATCCTGCACGATTTCTACTGAATTGAAAATTAGCGAGGTGAATAGGAAAAACGAGAATTAGGCAGATTTATCAGAAGTTTGCTAAGAGATGAAAGATTTGTCAGTAGGCGAACCCATGGAGGTTAGCGCACTTTTGTTTTGATGAAAGCCACTTTGCTCGTCGAAGATATCCCTGCAACGATTTCTAGCTGAAATGAAAATTAGCGAGAGTGTAGGAGAACGAAAATTTTTCCACACTCGATAGGCACTGTCTCTAGCCTGAATGGCCAGAGAATAAGCACGATTGAACCATGGATTATGAGGAAAGAAAACTTTGGTTTTAGAATGAATGAATAAGGAGGAAAGAAAAATTTATCTTAAGAAGGAATGAACCCCCATCAACGATTACAGCTCACTCCTTATCTTTTAAATCTTTATACATCCATCATTAATCCTTATGAGGTAGCCAATTTGCTATCATCTGCAACTTTGGTAAACCTTACAATTTAAGTCCCTGGTCTATTTTTAACATGTATGAGGAACAGCGACTTGACCTAAGAAATCGTACGGACCACAAACAAGTCTCCTCATTTCCATTAATAAAGTACTTTTCATTTCATTGATTAACTATAATTAAATTATCAATTATTATTATTATTATTAATTATTATTATATTATTATATTATTATATTAATTATTGAGACTTAAGGAATCAAAAATTTTGATCGCTAAAAGTATTTTCGGGAGGTGAACCCCCTGACCCTCCTGTCTATCAGCCTTAATATATATATATATATATATATATATAATATATAATATATAATATATATATATATTATATATATATATATATATAATATATATATATATTATAATTATTATATATATATAATATATATTATATATAATTATAGTATTTATATATATAATATATATATATATATATAATATATATATATATATATCGGTATATATCATATTATAATATATATTATTATATATATATATATATATATAAATATATATATATAATCATAGTATTATATATGATATATATATCATATATATATATATATAAGAGAGAGAGAGAGCGAGAGAGAAGAGAGAGAAGAAAGAAAATTTTAAAAAATAGTTTTTTTTCAATTAATCGTCATCGTCATCGGCAAAATTTCCTAATCGTCATCGTCCTCGTCATCGGCAAAAATTTCATAATCGTCCCATCACTAATATACTATATATATAAATTATATATATATATATATATATATATATATATAATATAATATATATATAATATATATATATATATATATAATATATATATATATATATAATATATATATAATATTATATATATATATATATATATATATAAATATATTAATACTAGCATAATAACAAACATTATGTAACATGTAACACTCCTCTATGTAAGTACATATTGCGTAGGATCTTTTTCCTGCATAATATGTATGAACATGAAAGACTACAATTTGTATATGGTCCTTTAGTGTTGTTAGGAAACAGGGGTCTCTGTTATGGTCTGTCGTTTATGGTTCCCACCCACGGTCCAACCTTCCTGTTATTTTGGTGGATAAAGAATAAATCTTGCTAAGCAGCTGTAACTCCTTCTATCAAAACTCCTCAAAAGCTCGATAGTAGATGTCAATGGTTAAAGCCAAATATATCTTACGACTTACCCCAGAAATCTAACATTATATTATAAATAATTTTTAGCTAATTGTTGTTCAACGTGACCTATTTGAGCAATTCTTACTTTGAATTATAGCTGATTTAGAGAGTCTTACTCATTGGTACGTTCGGAATGCAACACTTGCTTCCTCATGTGGCTTGAAATTCATTGGGCGATAGGTACATATGGCTTTTTTCGCCGACCTTACGCAATGTAAAGTAATTCAAGGACAGGGACAGTATTTGTGTTAACCACTCTATTACAGGATCTTATATTTATGTTAACAGATAATATAGCTTTCAATATATCTGCGTCTTTAGCTATTGTTGAGAAATTTCAGCAACTTTATAAGCTCTTAATAATGGTTTAATTGCCTTACTTCCTAAAGACTTAAATCACTTTCTTTTTTTTTTTTTAGCTTTATAAACCATTCTAATGAACTGGTTTGTTATTGTTATTTTTTACCTGCAAGTAAAAAATCTATACATTTTTGAAAAGTATTTTCTCTAGGGATATAAATTTCCACTATATAGCAAGCGAATGGTCTGACTGGTCCGTGCCTTCTATATTGGTTGGGGAAAATGGCATTTTCGAGGCATAAATATAAATTTTTAAAATGGTAGTGGAGCGGGATCGCTAATCTTTGCGGCATTCGCTATCGCATTCTCTATAATTTTTAAAACTCAGCTTTCCACATTCTCATCGCTTTTGCTGTCTATTTGAAATAAACCTTCAATCTGAGAAATTTATAGAGCGTTCAGTTTAATATGGTGATGACTGCGTAAAAGTCCAATCTCTCCCCAGGGAAAGATGCTTGAATTCTTTACGCGTTTTTGTTTCCTATTTGTAAAATGATGCCCTCTAGCTCTTATGCATAGTAAAATAACTTCATGTATCAAAAACCTAAACTCATTCATTTACTCAGATTTTCGCCATTTGTTCCGGGTTCAACATTCTTAAATCAATCAAGGCCTTTGCAACATTTTTCTATAATATTGCGTGTTCCTCTTTAGTTTTAGAAGTGATTAAAATTTAATCTACTTAAACGTAACAATTTTCATTGGGAGGAAAAAACACTTTCATAAGCCTGAAAGGCGAAGGGTTTATTCATCAAACCCAAGTGGACAATGACGTGAAAGGAACAGAACGCTAAAGGCGATGCTGATCGTAAAATACTTCTATGCCTTCGGCTGATACGGTAAATGTGTAGAGCGCAATGTTGTAATGTCGAGTTTGCTATAATAATTTTTAGAATCTTTTAAAGGCAAAAAGAGCATCTTTAAAATTTTGATAACTTAACCGAAAGGGAAAACTTCAAAGGCGATTGGTTCCTTTTAAAAACTTTGGCTTATACGAGGCGATTTGTTCTGCCTGTGTTAGCAAATAACATTTGAGGATTTGGCGGGCCGTACCTTAAATTGGGAAAACGTTTAATTTTACTCGATAAAGGAAGGTTCAGCGAGCTCTTTTAAGATACCTTGCGGGCTATAAATATTGTTATTTTTTATGACTAGTACATGTGCTTTCATTATCTCCTCATTTACGAGACACACGCCATTCATTTTCTTTTTTTCGCTCTCCGTATTTCAAATATGTACTGCATATTTCAATTTGTTTCATTTCATATGTGAGAATTTTTATTTCGTAATCAAAAAAGATATTTTATATTTATATTATATGATTAAGTCATACATTTTACTAAGAGAAAGAAGATCTTTTTGAGCAGTAAAGAAAATTTGAGAAAGAGCGTGTACTACAGAATTATTTCCTATAAACATAATATTTTCTAAGTTTTATGTAATTAGCAGGAAGCTGGGTATTTTATAGGGGCTGCTGAGTAATTAATTATAATCAAAAACACTTTAAGAAGTTTGGTAATAGTTTGAGATAGCGATCTATGAAACCATAGATTTTTTTTTTTCGATATTCGTTTTTTCATATCTTTCTGTCCATAGTAAGAAAAATGGCTGCCAAATCTCCTCTAGAGCATATATAAATATTATTCAATCTACTGAATATTTCTTTATGTTATGTTTGTTTCAAAGACCCATTTAAGTATGTTATCGATAAGTTTTGTTAATTAACACCAGAAAATCTGTCTACTTAACAAAATTTATCAATAACCTTACTGAAAATTGTCGAACTAAAAAAGAATATCATTGAAAACACCGAAGTAACGTTGCGTATAAATATATCGTAAATATGTCAATTCTTTATTAGCAGTAGGTGGCAGTGTTGTTTCATACCAATTTCAAAGCATCGATTACTTTTAAAAAAAATATTGATTTTTTTAGATTCCATTAAACTCTACTATTACCAGAAGTTTATATCCAAAATATATGATGGCAACTAGCCGCTACCGTGGCTCAAACGGTAGAGCGACGGAGTCGCATGGCAAGGTCGTGGGTTCGAGTCCTAGTTCGGATCCTAGGTAGAAATTACCTAAAAAAAACAGAAAAGTTCCCTTCCTTGAATAGGGCTATGCCCGTGAGGTGTGAACTTTATATATATATATATATATTGTTAACTTTGCTAAGTTATAAATAATACCAAACTCAACAAAATTGAACATATACTTCTTGGAAATAATATTTAAAATAAAACTGATTAACACTAATAAAGAAATATAAAAGTGTCTTACCTTATAAATAATTACGGCAACTTTAATATGCTTAGGACCTACCAATTTATTACCCAAAACAGTTCCTGGCCAGGCTCTACCTCGAAATAATAAATTATAATTACAGAGATCCTTTGCATTGAATCATAAGATAGGAGCAATTAATGATGGTAGTTTCAAAAATTAATTTGACTTTCAGAACGATATTGCACTGTTCTATATTTTTAACTTAAGGAATTTCAATTAGAGAAAAGTATTACATAAATATTTCCCAACATAAACTAGGTTGGGATTATAGTCTAATTTAAGTAGAACTTGCACTGTTATATGCTTAACAATTTAAAAGTTGCATATAAACAAAAACAACTTTTTCCGAACGATGGTCACAAGTACTTACTTATCCTTGTTTTTTATAATAATAATATGATCAAGGAGGTTGCGCGATACATATGCGCCTTGCTCAATTGGTTAAATATTACAGGGAAACAATTGAATAACGTTTCTACTAAAATTTAAGTATAATTATTTTAAAAATAATAAAGTTAATAAATAAATTAATATTTTAACAATAAATATGAAGTTTTTAATTATAATTTTAACAATCTCCCCAGAGAGAGATTGTAGCCTTGGGCTACAATGACTATTTTAATGAGTCTAGTTTGGACTTAATGAGCTTGTCACACTTTAGGGCTGCTTGACGTTTAGGTCTACCAACTACTGCCTCCGAGTCATCAGCTGCTTTATCATCATTATTTGATTTATCTTTATCATTAGAGACTTTATCTATTATTAAGGACAATTCTAATGGATACAAATTACTTATTGAATGGTATAATATTTGTCCATTACTTTGTTTAACTTTAACAGTTCTTATTTTGTTGTCATAACCAATTACAACCTCCATAACTCTACCCATCATCCAGAAGGGACGAGGCTTTAAGATGGATTTTATTAGCACTATATCATTTACTTTGATTTTATTTTCCCAAGAGATTTGATATATATCAGTCATAGCTTCCCTTAGATCTAATAGGTAAGCTTCATACCATAGTTGTTTAAACTGATTAAATAATTGCTCTTGAGTATCAAGAGTGCTTTCTAAAGAACCCCTGTCAGGTTCCTTCCAGACTTCGTCATTTGCATCCTTTAAAATAAGAGAAGTATTACAATTCAAACGAATGAATGAGTTAGGAGTTATGGTTTCAAGATCACTAGCTTCTGATCTATATGTGAGAGGCCTGCTGTTAATAGCATTTTTTATAAAAGACAAAGTTGTTAAAAGTTCGAAATAATTTAACCTCTTCCTACCAATAACTTTATACATACAAACTTTCAAAGTCCGTATTTGACGCTCATAAAAAGACCCCCACCAAGCTGAATAATTGGGAATACGAATATGCTTAATATTGTTAATTTTGAGTTCATCCCTGAATTCATTGGACCCCAGAGCCCTAGACAAGATGTCTGCCCCCTTCACGAATGTTCTAGCGTTATCAGAGTAAAGGAAATCTGGGATGGTATATAGGTTACAAAACCTTTGAAAAGCTAGTAAAAAATTTGTCACACCCATGTCAGGGACTAGTTCTAAATGAATTGATCTTACATTAAGACATGTGAATAATAGGATAAACATCTTGTCCAGTTTACCTGTAGTCTCATTAGTCACAAATATATGACCAGTAAAGTCAATGCCTGTGAATTTAAAAGGCATTACTAAATTCATATGATGTTTAGGGATGTCAGTGCACTTAGGATATTTAAAAGCACGCACATTGATTTTTTTGCATAACATACACTGATTTAAGACCTTTTTTATTGCTATGCGAGCTTTGGGAATCCAGAAACCTTGGTTTCTAATATAATTTAATGTACTATCTAATCCCAAATGCTGCATTTTTTTATGAGCCTTCAAAATTAATAAGGTGGTGAAGTGGTGGTATCTTGACAAAAGGATAGGATTTTTTATATCATAATTAAAGTATGTACATTTAGATATTCTACCCTTTGATCTTAAAATGTCATCACCATCCAAAAATAAATTTAAGTTATTAACTAGGTTAGGTATTGCACCCTTTTGATCCGATTTTAAAAATTCAATCTCTTTAGTATATGAAGAGTTTTGTACTTTTTTGATCCAATATTTAAGAGCTTTTTTGCAAGGGTCTTCCTTAGTAATTTTGCTTAGAAACATAAACAAATAACTAGTTATATTTATTACTTTTTCAAATTTACTAAATTTATTTATTTCCAATATTTCATCAATATTATTATGTTTATTATTAATTACATTAGTATTAAAATTTAATGTAGCAAAATTACTAAATTCTGGAGAAAGTGAAAGCATTAGAAATTTTGGCCACCTCTCCAGATCCTTACAAAGCCACTCTGGACCATGTTTCCACATATTTAAATTTTTCGCAAATTGTTTAAAAGTTAAACCCCTGGTCAAAAGGTCTGCTGGGTTTTGAGCAGTTTGCACATAGTTAAAAATAATTTTTAGTTTATATTTACTTCTGATGTCATCACACAAAGTGATAACATCTTTTAACCTGTTATTAACATACTTAGCCTTGACCTTGGTTTCACCTGTCAAAAGCCAATTAAGAACTACTTGTGAGTCCACACCTATATTTACATATTCAAAAATGATGTTAAAATAAGAGTCTAAAATAGTGGATATGCATTTTAAAGCTAAAAGGACTCCTAATAGTTCTAAGGTTGGAATACTATAGGTCTTTTTAACAGGTGTTACTTTGGCCTTGGCAAACAAAAGGTTATTTTTTCCTTCACTTGAACCATATGCAACAAACCCATAACATTTAGCAGAACTGTCACAAAATATATTCAGACCATAGGATTCACTTTCATTCACAACTTGACGTGGAAACTCAATCTTACTCAATTCATTTAAATCCTCCTTCAGTTTACCCCATTCAGTCAACATTTCCCCAGGTAATTTTTCATCCCATTCTTTTTTAGCTTCCCAAACACTTCTCATTAACAACTTCCCTCTTACGGTAATAGGTATTGTAAGTCCTAAAGGATCAAACAACTTGGAAGTTTCAGAAAGTATCTGTCGCTTTGTACTACACGAGCTCCTATAACTTACTGACGACACATGCAAGGAATCTTTCTTTAAATTGCATTTATACCCAAGCACCTTTTCATACTCATTTTCATGCTCCACATACCTACCATCCATTCTCATACTCTCACACAACTGCTCACAATTACTATTCCAAGAGCGAAGTTCAAACCCACCCTGGTTCATTCTTTCAAAAGTAAGATGGTACAACTTTTCCAATTCTTTGCAATTATTGCCTGTAAAAATCAGGTTGTCTACAAAAAAATTAGAAGACAAGATATCCCTACACTTATCATCAGGGAACTTTTCTACATGATGTTTCATTATATAATGGAGAATGAAAGGGGACGCTGTATAACCGAACAGTAAAGTTTTAAACCTGAAAGAGATTAATTCATCATTCTGATACCATAAAAAACAGAATTTGTTTTTGTCATATTCGTCTCTTAATTTGATAGACAAAAAGGCTTGTTTAATGTCACTAAGGACAACATAATTATTAGTTCTAAATACTAAAAGTAATTTTAAAAGGGAGTTCATTAAATCTAAACCAGCATAAGAAGCCTGATTCAAGGAAGGGCTGTCTTTAGATATTTTAAAAGAGCAATTAAAGACAGGTCTTATCTTAGTTGTGATCTGCTCCTCACTTCTTATTATAGGTCTGTGAGGTATAAATATATAATCACATCTCTTAAATTTAGGAATATTTACAATTTCAATTATATTATCTTGCAAATATTGAGAAAAAATATTATTATAACTTTCTACAAGTCCTTTTTGCTTAAGAGAAGAATAGACTCTATTCAATACTCTCAAAGAAATATCAAAATTTGAAGCAACATTTTTAATTTTTTCTTCTATCCAAGGAAGTTTGACATAATAATTGCCATCCTGGAAAGAAATATCATTTCTAAATTTTTTAATCATGATCTCATCATAAGAGGCTAGATCATTATCCTCTTTAGTAGGAATACCAACACTCTCCATGGACAACAAATATTCAAGTCCATGTTCTACTTCAGAATCATCATAAATATTATCAAAAGGGTGAAAATAACTTTTAATAGGATTTAAAATCAAATTTACAATGGTTTCATTTACTAAAGCAGACTCCTCCTCTCCTATCAATGGAGATTGCATATTCACTTTACTTACTTCTATGATTTGATTTCTGGTTAAAAAATTTTGAACATTACCTATAGGTATAAACTTATTTGCAATTTTAAAACAACTTCCAGACATTATATTAACTAAATTAAAAGAAGGAAGAAATTGAATAATGTCTGTGCCTAATAAACAATCTATGTCAAACATATCATGGTCTCCACTGTCATAAAAAGAAGAATCAGCTAAAGGAATACCATTTTTCTTAAAATTTTCAACCGCTTTATTCATGCCGTGAATTCTATAATTTAAATTTAAATCATTGTCAATGAGGAAAGGCATGCTAAAAACTTCCCGATCATTAAATTGTAAACCCAATAACAGTTGCTGAAAAATTCGCTGTTTTGCACCAATGAAAGTTTGAATATTGTACTCTAATTCATGTAAATTATCAAAATTATTAATTAAACCTGTCATGGCATTTTTAGATATGTAAGAGCGTTGACTACATGTATCTATTGCTCCTCTTACTGTAACCTTTTTGTTGCCTTTAAAGAGTTGAAAGGAAATTGTTGGCAACAAATACACTTTATCCACATTTTGTTGGAAACTTATACATAAGGAGCTAACAGACTCATTTTGCTCATTTGGGATATCATTGGGACAAAAAGCTGTTATATGGGAATTAGCTTTACACTTAAAACAATTAAATCTTAATTTATTTTTAATACCATAACATTTTTCAGGCACATGACCCAAACCTCCACAATGATGACACATGTTTAGCTCTTTGGCACGTTTTATACGCTGAGGCACTGTTGGATACTTGTCACATAAATAGAGAGGATGATTTTTTAATTGACATAGCTTACAAATTGCAGGGTTGTAAGTTTGAGTTTTTATTTTATTATTTACATACATTTTAGAATCTTTACTATTATTGACAGTTTTAAAATTTTGAAGAGTACTAGATTTAGGAGATTTAGTAGCTTGAAAAACTTTATTTACTTTAGCTTTGGTTGATACATCCTTCCTATTTTGGGACAAAATACTTAAAGTATTAATAACCTCATTATAATGATCAAAAATTTGTACCAAAGTAGGATAATTATTTGTAATTTTATGTATTAATTCACTTCTAAACACTTTAGGCAATTTTTGAAATATTATATTACTCAAGAGTAGACTTCCAGGTGTATCAGCTTCTAAAAAGTCTACTTCATAACTCTTAAGTTCATAAATCATTGACCTAAGTTCATTTATATACACTTTCAATTTCAAAAAGCCTTCATCATAGCCTTCATCAACCTTAAGATCTAAAATATTATTTATATTTTCATTAATTATGAAAGGCCTATCAAGAAATTCTTTCTTTAATAACCTTAAGGCTATGTCATAGTTTTCATCTGTAATAGACAGATGGCTTACTACTTTAAGAGCATAATCCTTTAAAAAACTAATTAAATAAGTAAGCTTTACTGAATTGGTTAAATTACTCCTATTACCGATTAAATTATTAAATTTATTAAGGAAATTGGAAAAAAGTAATTTATTCTTTCCCAATCCATCAAAAACTTCGCACTGCAACTGAGGCAGTTTAGAATCATTTATATTAACCTTATTTATTAAATCCAAAAAATTATCAGTATTTACACTCTCATTTATTTTTACAATTTCTTTAGGAAAATATTTTTCTAAGGACAATAACTCAGCTGACAACTCAAAATGGTAATCTACTTGACCTTCAAGCTCAGAATTAAAATAAGAAGGATCTAAATTATCTACATTATTATCAGACAACAGTATGACAATCTCATCATCCAAACTTTTAATAGAATAGACTTCTTTCTCAATATCAGTATTTACAGCTCTAAATAGAGGCTCTGTTAATTTATTTTCATTACCAAAAGCAGTTAACTTTTTTAAATTATTAGTAATTTTTGCTTTAGAAATAGCTCTTTTTCTTATCAAAGCTTTAACAGAAGCTTTACAAGAGCTTAAAGCTTGAGCTTCTTCATCAGTTAGGCCCATAATTTTGATTAGGTATATCAACTTAGCCTATAATAAAATTTACTATTTGTAGCATAATTTAATTACTATACCTTAATATTAATAATTTTCTTAACCAATAAATGAAATCCAAATTCATTAAATAGGCAGCTTTATAATTTTCAATAGCTATAGCCTATTCGCAGCATGTACTACTTGTAAACAAACTTAATTTCTAATTTTAGCATAAATTTGCTTTAATATATGATTATTATAAACTATCCTATCACCAATTACTAACACTATCACTTTTTATAATATATTTACACTAGAAATGCTTAAAATCCATTTCAATTTAACAAAATTCACACTTAAATTTACATTCAGCCTTCGAGAATAATTTATAATATCGATATGTAATCGATATATCGATACATACTCGATACAAATATCGAACAAAGCAATATCGCTCCACTATCGATATTGAAAATATCGATCTTTCTAAGAACAATACGTCACAGTATAAATATGAATATTTCTACTATGAATACGTAATGCAATTTTTCGATACGAAAATAGAAACTTTTTCTGAGTTGAAAATTAATTTTTGAAATAAAAAATATATGTTAACTTTGCTAAGTTATAAATAATACCAAACTCAACAAAATTGAACATATACTTCTTGGAAAGAATTATTTAAAATAACAAACTGATTAACACTAATAAAGAAATATAAAAGTGTCTTACCTTATAAATAATTACGGCAACTTTAATATGCTTAGGACCTACCAATTTATTACCCAAAACAGTTCCTGGCCAGGCTCTACCTCGAAATAATAAATTATAATTACAGAGATCCTTTGCATTGAATCATAAGATAGGAGCAATTAATGATGGTAGTTTCAAAAATTAATTTGACTTTCAGAACGATATTGCACTGTTCTATATTTTTAACTTAAGGAATTTCAATTAGAGAAAAGTATTACATAAATATTTCCCAACATAAACTAGGTTGGGATTATAGTCTAATTTAAGTAGAACTTGCACTGTTATATGCTTAACAATTTAAAAGTTGCATATAAACAAAAACAACTTTTTCCGAACGATGGTCACAAGTACTTACTTATCCTTGTTTTTTATAATAATAATATGATCAAGGAGGTTGCGCGAATACATATGCGCCTTGCTCCATTGGTTAAATATTACAGGGAAACAATTGAATAACGTTTCCTACTAAATTTAAGTATAATTATTTTAAAAATACTAAGATGAAGAAATAAATTAATTATTTTGTAACAATAAATATGAAAGTGTTTTATTATAATTTTAACAATATGATATATATATATATATTATATATAATAAATATAGTTATAATATTATATATATATATATATATATATATTATATATATATATAATATATATAATATAATATATATATATTTAAAACTTGGTTGATAAAAACCTGAAGATTACTGTATATTTCAGGCCTAAATTACATCGATAGTGATTTCTTTGTCTCGAATAAAACCTAATTACATGATTCCGATTTAACGGCCTTATATAGAATTACTTCACAATTTTTTTCAGTCTCCTCAACTAGAATAATATTCAATTAGCTACCGCTTTTTAAACGAAACTCTTTATTAGATATAGTGTCAATGATTTTTTTAATATAATTTGGTATCTATTTTATTAGTCATATTATTTATACAATTTAATCACTCCCGCTTACAGCTGGAGTTACAGAACATTTAATCTTGGAAAGCTGCATTTTCCGATGCATTGGACTAAAATGCGGTCTCCATTTTGGAATCCATATTTGTTTCTTAATATCTACATTAAAAGTTGATACAATTCTCATTACGAATTGATTGTAGGAAGACCCTGTGACCGTATATCTAAGGAAAATTGTCTTTCCTCTGTTTCCTGTACATGCATAATGTCCTGTAAGGCAGAAATTATATTATTAATTAAACCATCCCTAATATTATCAGTACTATAATTAATATTATTATTATTAACCACCTTATTTTCTAACCTTTTCATTATTATTTTAATTATCTAAATATTTAATATTATTGGTATTAAGGGTTTCTCTTACTAGTACAAAAGTATTAGAGGAAACTTTATTTTAAGTCATATTTACCAACCCACCTGACCGCTTATCGGGTGACTTTATAAGCTCCCCAAAGTTTACAGAGAAGAAGTGGAGGTTTCTTGACTGGTGTGATTGGAGTTGGAGGAGGGGGAAAGGTGATAGGGTATATGGGACAAAGTTATCCCTCATACTTACGTGAATTGTGTAAAACTCGCTTGTGGTAATAGCATAAGTCATCTATGGATGGGCCTAGTGCAGCTTTGCCAGCTATCCTTCGACTCTCGCTTCTGCCTCTTTTAAAAAGATTGTTGTCCGGGTTATTCTGTTTCGATTGAGAGATTTGGAAAAGGTTTTCAGCCATAGCCTCTATGCTTTTATGTAGTGCTTTCATCTGGCAAAGCCTCTCTGTTTGTATTTCAAACATTCGATCATTGTTCCTTTCTTAAGAATGGTTTCTTTGTTTCAAATGCTGACCTTGTGGAATGTCTTCCTTCCCCCCTTGAGTAGCGTTTACATGCCCCCACATCTCTCTAGAGGAGATGGCAATATTAATTTTCTTTTTTTAATAGAAATTTTTATAAAACTTGTCTGCTCTTTCTTTACTAGCTTGTCTATATTAGTCTTGTGTGTCATAAGGTCCATTTGGATGGTTGAAGGTAGTTCCGACAGAAATAATTCGTGAGCAGATTTTGAAATACTTTCTATTAGAAGGTCAAAATTTTTTGGCATAAAACTCTTCACACACGTTTTAGATATACTAGGTAATTCATCTTGTTGCATTCTTTCTATGAATATATATCTCTGATGAGGCTTAACGCTATCGTGTAGGTTTCTTTAATCTCATCTATCAGCATCTGATATTTATTTTCTTGAATCGGAAATTTCATCTATACCAGCAGATTTGCCATTCTTCAACTTTCTCACTCTACCAATTACTTCCTCCTTACTAATGACCATATACCCAAAATATCTATTCCTTCTTGCACCATCAAACCCATTCACATTCACTATCACCTCATCATTACTGCTAATGTTTTGCAGATTTTCGAAGTGTTCCCTTCACACCCCTCACATCCATTTCAATCAATTACGAAAGCACCAACATATTCTATTCATAAGGCAGATTCCCCTTATTCTCATTCTTAACCTTTTGCGCTTCCTTCCAGAAGAGCTTCCTATTGCCTTGTAAGTCCCCATTCATCCTCCTTCCATATTCCATATTGCTCATTTACCTTTTTTTTTTCCTCCAACGTATGTATTCATTTTTTCCTCCTTATATAATTCCAAACATCTTTCTTACTTTTGAAACCTCATCATTGACCTTTAGTACATTCAACCACCGCTCCTTTTTTTTTTTTTTTTATTTTTTTTTTTTTTTTTTTTTTTTTTTTTTTTTACTTTTAACCGATTGCATCACCTCTTCATTCCACCACTCACTGTTAACATTCTTACTTCCTACTTTGCAGCACATCCACATACTTCTTTTGCACTGCTAACAACACGCTTCCTTCATTTGATTCCAGATTTGTTCAGTTTCAACTTGTTCACATTCAACTAATTTACTTGCGAGTGCCCTTAAATACTTATACTTATTACCTTGTTCACTTAACTTCTCAGTTCTCACTCTTAATTCTACCCACTTCCTTTCTTATCACCTTCCTCTCCTTCCATGCCCCTCCCACTAACACATATATATATATATATATATATATATAATATATAATATATTATATATATATATATATATATATATAGTATTATAGTATATATATAAATATATAAAGTATATATAGTGGGCGTAAATAACTGAAAGTTTATGACACATGACCCAGAGTTATGTAATACCTGCCGGGATGCTTGGATTGGCAAAATCAAAAAAAAATTATAAAAAGATGTAATATGCCGATTTTATAACCACTCATTCATTCACCTATTATTATTATTATTATTATTATTATTATTATTATTATTATTAATCCAAGAAAAAATGTAATATACCGACTTTATAACTTTCCTCATTCATTCACCAATTATTATTATTATTATTCTTATTATTATTATTTCGGTGTTTGGCCCATATGTTAGTGTATTTTTTTAAATTTCTTTGGAAACCGTGTTTCACTTGCAATTTTAATTAATCTCTTTAATATATATATTATATATTATAATATGATATATAAATATATATATATATATATATATATATATATATATATATAATATATATATATATATATATAATAATATATATTTTTATATATATATATATATATATATATATATATATATATATATATATTATATATCCCAAAATTTCCTTCTGGGATATCTACTAATGATGCCTTATGGTAGGGATGCAACGAACAACACACTTTTTCCAAAATGTTTATTTTATAATCACAACACCGATTGCCTAAAAATAAAAAAAAAAGGAATCAATATAAAAAGCAAAAATGTATGAAAAATCAAAACTCGTACATGATTACAAATCTTCATAGCGTACTTGTATGAAAATCAAAACTCATACATGATTACAAATCTTCATAGCATACTTGTATGAAAAATCAAAACTCATACATGATTACAAATCTTCATAGCATACTTGTATGAAAAATCAAAACTCGTACATGATTACAAATCTTCATAGCGTACTTGTATGAAAATCAAACTCATAACATGATTACAAATCTTCATAGCCGTACGAGTATGAAAAACAAAAACTCAATACATATTACAAATCTCATAAGCATACTTGTTTGAAAAATCAAAAACTCATACATGATTACAAATACTTTCATAGCGTACTTTGTCTGAAAAATCAAAACTCATAGCATGAATTACAATCTTCATAGCGTACCGAGTATGAAACCAAAAACTCATACATGATTACTAATCTTCATAGCATTATTTTATGAAAAATCAAAACTCATACGATAGTATCTAACTGATATAATTAAAGAATTACATGGAAAAATGAAGAAGAAAATATAATATAAAAATAAATATACATACCCAACAAAATTTTAATATAAATGTGGTTGATTTAAGATTAAGATTAAAACTCATAACTAAGACCATTTACATTCTAAAAATTTCTAAGAAAATTAAAAATACACCACAAGAGAAAATCACAAAAGTCGATTTTCGTTACCATAAAAATACTAGATGCCGTTTCGAATGACCAGTCTGGCACCTTATACAACTCGAGGACAAAAAAAAAAAACCGGTCCTTTAAAATGCTGTTAAATTAAAATACAAAAGACCGACATGTTCTAAAATATAAATAAAAACTTACATAACACATCTCTCAAATACCGGAAAGGAAAAATTTTAATAATGTATCAAAATTGAAATTTTAAAAACCCCTTAAAATTAAATAATGTATAATACGTCACCAAAAAAAATATAAATAACCTTACCGATGAGAAAAACGACTTTCCCAACCATACAAGAACCAAAAGACCAAGGTCTCATATAAGCCGAACTAAATTTTTAACACACTAACGCCACTCAAAAAAAATCAATACACTGATCTTCGTTACCAATAAACCTACTTAAAAAAAAATCGAAAAGATTTCTCCACAAACAAACAGGTTACCTTAAAAACTTATAGCAAATATGCCTACAAAAAAAATTAATAGCACCCATCCTGAAACTTATAAAAAAAAAATATTAAATACCTTACAAAAGATAAAATTTATAAATGCTTCTAAAAATTTGGCACGTCCTCTCAAAAATACCGGAGAGGAGAAAAACTAAAGAAAATTTCATTCAGAACAAAAATTTTCAACAATCCCCTAAATCTTCGCTACATAACTGATGTTTACTTTGAGGGAGGAAATCAAATATTAAAGTCCTCAAAGTAACTTTGGAAAATTTGGGCATGACCCTGAGGCGACTTCATCCGAAGGATCACCTTCAAATAAGCTTGTTAGACTTATTTGAAAGTGTGATTTCAAAAAAAAAAAATATAAATTTTAGTAAGCTATAAATAATAATACTAATAATAAAACTTTTTGCCAACAGGGTTTTTCACAGGGACTAGCTACCCAAGTTAAGATAAAGAGTAATAATAATAATAAAAATAAAAATAACTTACTTTTCCATCGCATCTAAATAATAAAAAAAAATAATATAAAAATAGCTTTCACTTTTTCCATAGAGTCTCAAATAAAAGAATAAAAATAATAATAATAATAATAATAATAATAATATAAAAAAAAATTGAGACTTTCAGAACTCATTTTCCGATAGCTTAAATATCTTTTGCTTTTCTCCATTGCGACTCAATACTAATGGAATAATAATAATAAATAATAATAATAATAATAATAATAATAATAACAATATATAATAATAATAATAATCTAATATAATAATAGATCGCATTCCACATTTTCCCCGTGGCTAGATACTCCAATAATAAGAAAATAAAAATAAAAATTTCCTTTCAGATCCCATTCATTTCAGTATAGGCCCAACGAAAAACATGGAGCTATCCAGAAACGTTTGCCTTAGCCTGCTTCGCAGAAAAGCGCTTAGGCCTGAGTTACTGCAAAAAAAAAATGGTATTGTGGTTTTATCCTAACCGTCCCTAAGTGTATTGCTGAGAAGGTTTAGAAAATATGGATTATAATAGTATATAAAAAAAATTAGACTCACCAGCTGAAAAATATTTTAAAATAGGAGGCTCGGAATATGCACATGTAATAGGTACCACGGAATCAGAAAAGTGATCCAGCATGGCAAATAGCTGGCCTGTAGAGCGTGGGGGGGGGGAGGAGAGAGAGGGAGATGATAATACCCCCTTAAAGAGATGCTAAAAAGCCTTACGTGCGAGAATTGATTTAAATTTCCTTTGCAGAATTTTCGTGAATACAACTTTTGAAAAGTTTTTAAATATCAGGAATATGTAAATAGGATTCAAAAAAAAAAATATAAGGATCGACGAACAAAAACAAAGAAGAAGCACTAGGATTAGAAAAAAAAAATAGGCGAAATGGAAACTCGGGGAGTGTTATCAGAAAGGAGAAGCAAGTAAGGGGGATTAAAAAATCGTACGATGCGATCGACCAATAAGAAAATTACAAGTCGAGATGGGGGGGGGGGGAAATGGTTTATTTATATGAATTTTCTGGACGTCGGGAAGAAAATTTTCATAGGCTAGGATAAAAATAGGTTTTTTATTCCTATTTTCTTTGTCGAATAAAATAATTCGGCATAGAGATCCCCTGCCAGGGAAAGCTTATGTATTACACGAGTTTCGCCGATGGATTAGAGTAAACGGGCTCTAATGTGGGGTAACCAGATGAAGTTGTTTTCGGTTCTGGTAATGGAGCTCTCTGAAGGACGGTATACTGGATACTCGGTACTACCGAAGGAGCTGCCGGAGGAGCTGCAGGAGCGGACTGAAGTGGACGGAGTTTTATATACAAGTAGTAGATTCCTACCGTACAGGAAATAGCAATAAAAATGGAAAAACCAGATATGGAAAATGAATGGATGTTGATTAATTCCTGAGTCCTTAAAGTTTTGTTTATGTTATCTAACGAAGCGTCCCAATGTGGATGAATAGATTTTAATTTCAACTTGGAAGTAAAAGAAGTTATATTTGGAAGGAAGTCATGAGATGTCTCTAGGTGTTCAGGAAACTGAGGTTCTCTTGAAAGCCAGTTGGTCTGCAAGGAAGAGTGTGGAGGGTATTTGAAAGAGTAATTTTCAGATACCAGGGTGCATCCTTGGAGGAGGGAGAATATTGCACTAGTGCCTAAATTTGGCCGTTTCATAGGGCAAGAGATAGAAGCGGTTATAGGAGAAGGGAAAGAGATTAAAGTATAGTTTCCAACTTTAAGAGTGTAAGGTAGCTTGTAAGGATAGATATTGTAGTTACAGAGTGTGGTGTTGGGTTTAGAAAGTATGGCTGACAGTATACAATCCTGATAATCTATTCGATGTATAAGATTTGAAGGAAAACAAACATAATTATCATTTGAATGCTTGCAAATATCTTCTGAAAGACTTGTGCTGTAAGTGAATTTTAAAGTTTTATGGTTTAAAAAGTAATATGGATAAGGGTTATGCAGTATAATTTTAGAATATGTGTCATTGAATGGTGTTGAATGGGATGATGTTGAAAAGCTTCATACGAGGGGTTTTCTTCGGAGAAGGGTATGATGGTAGATATTATATAGGGGTGATTTCCTTGAATATATGACCAGGAGAAAGTAAGAAATTGGTAGAAATTTTCGCGGTTAAGAGGAAGTATTGGCTGATGATGTAGAGTTTGACTGCTGTTTTGAATAAGTTCAAGTATGATGTCATATGAATACAAATTTAGAGGAGTGATATGTGTTTTGGCGTTTTCCCAGATGTTCTGAACTGTCCTAATAAGATTATATATATTATCTGAGATGATCTTTTCTAAGTTGAGGTAAATGTTTAACTTTAAGAGTTCTTGTTGAAGCTCTATTGAAGAAATTGATGAATTTACGTACTTTGTGATGACTATTAGATTATCTTTTATGGCTGTTAAGGTGTTGGTATTATTGTGTATTTGTTCCTTTAAATTATACAAGTGGGTTCGTGTATCTTGTAATATGTCTATTCTAGTTTTGAGCTTTTGAATATCATTCATGGTGGCAGTTCCAAATAGGTATTGCAAAGCTGAACCGCCGCCTATGTCCATAAGACCTCTTTTGATTTTCCTGGGGTGTGCTGAAGGCTGAGTTTTTACATGAGATAGAACCCAGGGATCTTTTGACAAAGCTAAGAATTTCTTTTGACTTTCGTCCAATAACCTTGTTATATAACTTAATTCTGGGGAGGTATTATTTTCATCTGAGTAAAATCTACTTCTATACCGGTCTTGCAAATAGGGAATATAAATAGATGTTAAGTTATTATTTTTGCTTACTACTCTTTGTATTTGTTGGTATATTTCCTGTGAGCACCTTAAGTCTGTGTGTATTTCTAGATAGGAAGTGCTGTTATCTGCAAGTGACTCAAAAAATTCCTAGTTCATATTAAGTTTTGGCTTTTGTATGGAAAATTTAATGCCAAAAGACGTACTGAAAGAAGACCCAGAATTACACTGCATGAATTCTGAGGAGAAGATATATGAAAAATGTATGAGAGACGGTTTGTCAACTGAGGGTAGCTGTTTGAAAAAAAAATATAAGTATCTTATTACTTGAAAAAGTGTTGTTTAACTTTTTTCTATTATGCATATTTAAAATGTCCATTTTCAATATGTTTTTAATATTTAATACGTTTGGGTAAATGTTATAAATTGGTTCTCGACCCTTGGGGATTTGAAAAGAAAAACCAAATACTATTCATGGCTTGTGTGTTCTTTGGTGGAAAACCTCTACCTCGAGGAATATGTTGTTTCGGAGGTAAGAGCTTGCCTGCCACCTCTAGTTATTGTTCTTTGTTGTCTGTCCCTTAAAGCCATGGGTGAGGGAATGTGTTTGTGGGTTTCTCATTGGAAATTCCCGGTGAAGCAAAGGTGTGATCCTTTAGATCTGCTGTTATCTGGTGGAGAAGAGGTGATGTATTTCTGGTGTGGGATGGGGGATAGGAATTGTGTCTTGAGGAGAAAGGAGTGGGAACGATGGAGGAGGTTGTTAAAGGTTCTATGTAGTATCTGGAGGTTGGTGGTGTGGGTGGTGGAGTTGGAATCGGATGTGCTACTTTGAAGTGATATTTTGGTGGTAAGGGAGGTGGAGGTGGACTTTGAGATGCTGAAGGTTGAATGTGAGGTGCTGAAGGCTGAATTTGAGGTGCTGGAGATTCGTCGAAAGATAGTTTTGGAGGAATAGTGGATGGGAAGCCTTTGAAGGACATTCTTTTTGGAGGGGAGGGGGAGAAAAAGAAGTTTTTCTTTGGGCTTGGTAGGTCGG
>JABUQX010098785.1:0-10000 GCA_015478945.1 Trachelipus rathkii
AAAGCTTTTTTGTATAAATGCTCACCCTTATCAGTGGGTTGTGTTTGTCAGTAAGGGTAAGAATTTGTATCCATCTGGAGATTTGATGAGAAATTTTCTCCTGCAAGCTTTGCAGAAGACCTAACCGGATTTGCCTGCCAATTGCCTCCTGAGAGATTGTATGAAGAAATCCAATGGAAGTCGTTTGCCTATTGAAAAAAGAGAAGAGATAAAAAGAATCATTATTATTGTGCCATAACTATGAAAGTGAGATGTATTATCCTTGTATGAAGCATTGGGTAACCTACTTTAACCGACATGAATTAGGTTAGGGTTTGTGAAGCTTTAGGTAATGGAAATAAATGTTTTTAAATACATTTTTAGGATTATTTTTATAAATTTTATTTTCATGTTCAGAAAATGGCCGTTTGGGAAAATTTTCACCAGTCAAATGTCAGTGAGCCGTATTATCACAAAATACACCTGCATCAAAAATATGATATGCATAAAGGCATCATTTATGATGCGACCAGCTTTATTATTATTATTATTATTATTATTATTATTATTATTATTATTATTATTTTTATTTATTATTATTATTATTATTATTCATTATTACAAACAAAAAAATATCAGTTCAGTAGAGAACAAGATTATACCTCATTCGATTTTTAAAAAAAAATTATTATGATATAAAAAAAAAAATCAGCCACTCTTATCATAAAAATCATACATCAAAAGGTAGATCTTGACTAACCATTCTAAATCTACTATAAAATTAAAAATAATTTGAGTAAAAACAATAAAAAATTATAGTCTCTGGGAAATAACCAAAGAAGGATAAAAAAAAAAAAAAAAAAAAGTTTTGTAAAAAAATAACTAAATATAATAATGAGAATTTAATTTTTTTTTTTTTTTTTTTGCATACTAAATATACAAACTAGGCTAAAATTAATGAACATCAAGCACATGTTCCTCTCCCAAACATCTCTGTTCGACATACATTTATATGTTTATATTAAAATCAACAGAAAGCAAAATATAACTTCTGCTTATTGCTAACCATCAAATCAAACTAGTAGGACCAAAACGTAGGCTTAACTAGTCAATAAAAATTCATACGAGGCCTCCTGAATCTCTCAAATAAACGAAGGTAGGCTTAACTAGTCAATAAAAACATGGCTACTGAATTCTCAAAAAAAAAAATTCCCTATTAAGCCAATGACGATCAACAGCAAAGGCGTAGGTGTTCAACAAATAATATATTTAAAACTCTAAAGAATATGAAAGAAAATATTTAAAATTAAAAATAATATTTACAAAGTTTCAAAAAAAAAATTTTTACTTTTTAAATTAATAATAATAATAAAATAATAACATAATAATAATAATAACATATATAATTTTTAATATCCAAATAATAATAATAATATAATAAAGGTATAATCTAAGTAAAATAAATAATAATAAGTTTTCTTAATAAAGTTTGAAAGCGATAGACTTCTTTAATTAAATCTAGTGATTCCCTGTTACGCTGGCTGTAAAATACCCCTATTATTATTCAACATAACAAGCATTCCTATTAACATTTTCACATTAAATTTTTCCAATAACTTGAGAGACTATAATTATTTTAACAGGGTGATGGAGCTGGGGTAAGGAATAATAATACATAATAATAATAATAATAATTAATATAATTCAATAATAATAATGAATAATTAACTAATTAATAATAATAATAATAATATAATAATAATATAATAATAAATAAAATAATAATAAAAAACCGTTTACTATAAAATATATTTGAAATTGTAAATGTAAATTGTAATTGTAAAAGTATGTATGTCGACGACTAGTGAAGCTAGTGTAAGAATAAATGGAGCTTGGAGTAAATGGTTTAATATTACAATACTGAGAGTGAGGGCAGGAAGATAGTGTAATGTCTCCACAGCTATTTTAATTCGTATATGATGGAGGTGTTGAAAAGAATTAAGGTAGTAAGTGTAAGATAGGGTGTAGACTGATGAGAATTAGGAGAGTGTAGGTGTCCGGGCTTTTTTGTATGCTGATTGATTTGGTTTTAATGCGGTGAATCTGATAAAAAAGATTTGAATAAGTAAGGGTAGAGGGTTAGGTAAAGCGGTGGTGTGAGAGAGAAGGGTTTGAAAGTAAGATTGTATGATATAGTAAGCGTGGTGTATGGTGAGGCCAATTGGAAAAAGGATCAGAGTTTAAAATATTTTAGGTTGATACGAGTATGTTTGGATGAAAAGGAAAGCATAATGCAGAATGTAGTAAGCAAATTTAGTGAATAGTAAGGTGAGCTGGTGCAGATTAAATCCCTGGTGAATGTAAAGGGACTAAGTCTGGAGTGACTAGGGCTCCCTGCGAGGGGGTATGTTGTTAATGAATATTAGTGAAAACTATGGTATATCGAAATTATAGTGTTTATAGAATCTAATGTCCAATTCTGTTAAGATGGATTACACATTAGAGTATACTTAGGGTGACAAGAATTGTATTAAAATGAGCGAATAAACGTGTTACGGAGTTGTTGTGACGTGAATAAAGACATAAATAAAGATTAAAAGTGTATAGAGATGGCTTGTCATATGGAAAGGATGAATGATAGTCGGTCTGGTAAGCGGATGTATAGTGGTGAGAGTGCTGGGAATCGACTGGCTGGGGGTAACAAAATAAAGTGACTAAGTCAGTAAAGGAATCGTCAGTTTGGCAGAGGCGAGAAGAAAGGTATATAATAGGAGCGAATGGCGGACTTGTGAGGGTATGGTTGGATACTGGCCAAGGGGATGAACGCCTACATTGCCAGATACCACAGGTAAGTGGTCCGTCGCAGTATTGTGAAGCCAAGGGTGAATTTTTGTTTACTGCCATTGAGCTCTCACTTAAGGGTATGGAGGGGATTTGGCGGATGGGCTTTTCCTTTTCGACTAGAGGTGGGTTACATTAGAAAAATAACAATTGATCATAAAATAATAAAATACAAACCTATTGTAATCTATCGATTCCATAATTAATACTGTAAGTTCAACACAAAATGATCATCTTTCAGAGCCATATCTCAATCATAGTTTTGCTCCACTTCCCACCATCCGGAACGAAAAAAAAAATTTTACATCACATTTTATTTTGAATAAAACATTTGCTACAATAAGCCAGAATAATCATATTACGTCAAAAGTTAAAAAAATTTGTGTAATTAAATTGTAATAAAGCCAACAAAACCATGTTAAGGTGAATCATCAAAATAAAGTACCGTATATTAAGACTAACTTAGTGAACATAATAAATTTATATTTATATATTTTTTTTTACATTAGTTATCCCTAAAAATCCTTTTTCTATGAAAAATTATTTTTAAGGGGTACCTAAAATATATAAATTGATTGAAAATAGAATTAAAATGTTTGCAAGTCAACCTACCAATCATTTAAACAAGACAATAAATTTTTAAGCCGTTTAAACAACCCTAATATTTCATTAGGTATTTCAATGCTTCATGACATTTTTAATAAAAAATAAATCTTTTTACGGACTGAAGATCTATTTTTATCGAAGGTTCAATTACAAAGCTTGTCAGTCAGAACAAGATCTCTATGAGTTTGCAAAGATTATCACAATGTAGGATCATTCAGATTTGACGAAGTCAGAGTTATATGTCTTTAAATTTTCAGATGTTTAATTGAAGGATGAAGACAAAAAGTAGGCTTGCCCAAAAAAAAAAACAAATTTTCAGATGTTTTATGAAAAACGACTCCAATATCAGTTAACTACCATAAATTGGTCAATAGTAATTAAAGTAAATAGGAATCCACAAACAGATCACAAAAAGAGACACAGAGAAATTAACAATACGAAAAAAGATTTGAGTTGATTTCCTCTTTAAAATAAAGAGAACTCTTTCAAAGTTTACTGAAATATATATATCAGTATATATATATATACTATATAATATATATATATTATATATATATATTATACTATATATAATATATTTATTATAAAAAATATTAAATTATATTTAAATATAAATAATTTTTAAATATACATAAATACATTGATTGATATATATATATATATTTATATATATATAAATCCACACATATATGTATACTATATATATATATACTATATATATATATATATATATATATACCTATATAGGCTATATATATATATATATAATATATATATATTATATAATATATACCGTATATATATATATTATAATATATTATTATATATAAAATATATTAACTATATATATAATATATATATATATATATATAAAATATATATAATATAATATGCATCATATATATAATCTACACATACATGGATTATAGATCTATGCATTTATATCATATATATATATAAATATACGGTATATTATTAATATATATATATATACTATATATATATTATATATATATATATATAATATACTATATATATATATATATATATATATATATATATATATAATATATATATATATATATATTATAATATATATATATATATATAACCGTATATATAATATATATAATATATATATATATATATATATATAATAATTTTATATATATTATTATATTATAGTATATATATTAATATATATATATCTATATATATTATATATATATATATATATACATTATTGTTACCTGTTGGTTAATGTATAGTAAGTGGAGACTTAATGGTCTGATAGAGAGCAATAGATCTAAAGTACAATGTGTTCAGATGATCAATCTTAGGGGGGTGTGAGAAGAATTGATTTAATGAGGAATGAATGTATTCGGAGTTTGTGTGGTGTGAAGAAGGGATAAATGAGTGAATAAATGAAAGTACGGTTGAGATGTTTTGGTCATGTGAAAAGTATGGATGATAGTTGGTTTGGTTTAGTGGAACTGTATAGTGGCAAGTGTGCTGGGAATCGACTCCGGCTGGGAGACCCAAGAAAAAGTGGATTGAGTCAGAAAAAGGAATGCCTGGAGGAGAGAAATGCAAGTTTGGCAGAGAGAAGAAAAAAGCATAATAGGAGTGAATGGAGGGGGTTTTGTGAGGGGGTATGGTTTGTGGCCCACCTGGGCCAAGGGATGAACCCCACATTGAAGTCATCCCATTGTGAGGATCTGTGCGGTCTCGTGAAGCCTCAGGGTGGATTTTCCTGACTGCGACCTCGAGTCTCACTAAAAGTATAAAGACTAAAGACATAGAAGATATACGAGACAGTAAAAAGCCACATGGGCCTATCGGAGACTGTCCAGTCAACCCACTACCCAAACATGCTCATGGCAAATCCACAAAGACCCTAGGGCTTGTCCAATGTCTGTTTGTATACAAAATCCCCATTTGGCTTAGTCCAAAACCTAATGATATATAAATATGATCACCCAAACCATCTCACATGCATTAATAAACTAAGTTATGGTCACACATGCCATCTAACTAAAACTATATCACAACTAAAAACCCGCCAATTTGGCTCGTCCAATATATTATATGATTCCCAACCCATCCATACACGAATCTAAGCCTTTCTTAAATGTGTTGCAATCGAGTCACACCAACAACCTCCTTGGCAGACTAATTCCAAAGTTAAATCAACCCTATTACTGATGCCATGCTTTCTTATATCAAGAAGGCATGCTTTCTTCTATTTTCTTATTATGCCCCCTGTCACCTGTCCATGTTCTATCTATGAAAAATTTATTGGTCTCTGTATTTATCAATTGATGTAAGAAGTATTTTGTAGACTTGGTTAATCTGTCCCCTGCTGAAAATTATCGCCTGTCTACAGAAAACATTCCTAACTCCTTCAGCATCTCCTCATAAGCTCTACCCTCATCAAACCCAGAAATCATCCTGTTGCTCTACGTTGCAACTCTCTCTAGCATATCTAAGTCTTCTTTAAATAAGGGGCCCAAACTTGTGCAAATACTCTATTGTTGCCTAACATAGCTATTATACAGTTCACTTATTATTACTTTCTTGCTCTTATAAACAACATTTGCGATTTATAAGCCCAGCATCTATTACTTTATTTCTAGCTTCAACAACTGATTTAGCTACTCATACTGTTATAATCACACCTAAAATCTTTTTCTTGGTCCAACAGACCAAGCCAATCCCATATCGTAGTTAAAACTTTTTATTTGAGTAACCTAGGTGAGAACCTTACACTTTTTTACTATTTAAATTCATTTGCCAACTATCTGCCCACCCAAGCAGTTTATCAAGATCATTTTGATCTTTTATGCATCCTTCACTATTCCTAACTGAGGGGCCACTTTAGTATCATCTGCAAACTAAAACCTTGCATTTAAAGTCCCTGGTCTAAAATCATTTATATATATGAGGAAAAATAGTGGCCCCAGCACGAACCCTGTGGGACACCAATCTTCACTATTTCCCATGATGATTTATTCCATTTAGATTTGTACACACTGTTTTCTATTCGACAACCACTCTTTAATCCAAATCCAACCATGTACCATTCCACCTATACCACATTGCAAATAACTTTTTCATTCAGCCTTATGTGGGAACCTTATCAAAGCTTTACTAAAGTCTAATAATACAATATCAAGAACTGGATCTCTCGTCAATGCGAGTCAGTAATGTAAAATTCCATATGAATTCCTAAAAGGTTTTGTCTGAACATGACCTACCGCTTTCCTGAAACCTGGTGTGCTGGAGTCGTTACAAACCTGTTATCTCTAATATTTCTCTATATGACCTTTCAGTAACTTTCCCAGAACCTTTTACCACCAAAGATGTTAAGCTAACTGGCCTATTATTTCCCAAATCTTCCTTTCTACCTTTCTTATAAATAGGCACAAACATATTCTGTTTTCCAGTCATCTGTCCCTACAAATAATGTTTAGATTCGCTTAAAAAAATCAATTGCAGTGCCTTTGTCAAATGCTGATACTGACCCTCTTTCAGAATTCTTACCATATATGCCATCAGGCCCTGCAGCTTTACTGGGATCAATATGGTCTAATAAACGTTTAATTCTTTTACGTCAAATTCAAATTGTGTAAGTCTATTTGTTACTGCATACAAGAACTATTGAGTCTCCAAACTATTATCTAATCTTTCCTCATAAAACACTGAACAAAAAATAGCAATTGAAAATGTTGACCAACTCCTAATCTGAACTCACTAAATTTTCATCATTTTAATTGGACCAATTGTCCCTATTCTTACTTTTAAATTTATTAAAGCTAAAAAACTTCTTCCGGTTCCTTATACTATTCTTGCTAAATTAATTTGCTGCCTCTCTCTTTTGCTTCCTTATTAAACTGGTTAAGTGTTTTCCTATTTTTTCCTATAATTTTCTAAATCATCTCCCCTATTACTCCCTTGAATATTTTAAAACATCTAAACGCTTTCATTAATTTTCTCTCTATCTCTCTATTTCCACCAAACGGGTTTTCTCTATCGCCACCCTAATGGGGTTTTCACTCTTTAAAACATACTGAACTGAATATTCATGTAAAATTTGCTTAAAAATGTCCCACATGATAAAACAGTTTTGGTCCTTTAAACTCTTTATCCAGTCAGTTGTACTAAGCATGTCTCGAAATTTGGTAAAATCAGCATTTCGGAAATCTAAGATCCCTTCCTTATTAACTTGCAATTTGGGACCCAGATATTACATCCATATTAAATCTAATTATATTATGGTCACTAAGTCACTAAATTCTCCTCAACTCTAATACCTCACACCATAACTTTCCATCGTAGTTTAATATTAAGTCTAATAGTGCATCGTGTCTTGTGGTTCATGGACCATCTGGCACAAAAAGTTATCTAGTATACAATTTAAAAATACTGAACTACTATGGTCCGATTAGACAGAATTCCATTCTATGAAAAAAGTTTGGTAAACAAGTGGGCGTAAGGCTGGGTTTCTTTTCGACTTGCGTCGTATTCTTCTAACTACTTTTCTGTTTCCATGCATGTTACGCACCTTACCCCCCAGTCCTTCGGGAAGAGAAGGTGGTGATGATTGATGAATATATTTGAACGTCAAACATCAAAATCATAATGTTTACAAATTTTGTGTTGATAAAAATCAGTAACTTTTTAGATTCTAACTAAATTTGATCAATGAAATGATCATAGAGGTAATTGGGTCGAATTTCTGTTCAGTGTTTCGAAGCCCCTAAAAGATACTTCAATCTTACACTGTACTGATTATGAGTATATAAAATCCATAATAAGAAATATCAAGAACCATATATGGAAAATATTGTTCACATGTTTAAAACACCAAGTATAAAAAAATGATTTTTAGTTTAGATAAATTTGAAAACAAAAAAAAAAAAATACAATTAACTTATAATTATTAAACTGTAAATAATTGATTTAAGCTTATATGCACATTGACTATTCCAAATAAATGGCAAGACAAAGCTTTAACTGACTAAATTTAGTTTACAAATATTTCTTTAAAGATAGAGATAAAGTAATGAAGAAAGAAACACATACCCATTACAAGTTGCTTTTAACATCCTTATCAATTCTTCATGTCGGCAAGGTCTAAATATAAAATATCTAAAAGAAATAAAATATTTAAGTTTTTTATATGGTTAAAGATGTTACAATTAAATTAAAATCACGCGGCACCCTTGACAGATCTCGCGGCACACATAACAGGGTTGAATAAGAACAAGGAAAAAATCATGAATTAGAAATAAGAAGTATATTATTATTATTATTTTTTATATTTATTAATTAATTATTATTATTGAATTATTATTATTATTATTATGATTATTATTATTATATTATTATTTATTTTGGCTATGTGTAGTTTAGTAAAGAAGAAATTTCCCTGTATATTTTGTGAATATGATAAATCAATAGCAACTTATCTTGTTTGCTAAAGAGTCACATAATAATTTTCAGTCTGTCTGGTTTTACATGTCTATTGAAAATTTTACTAGAAAACTATCTTGAACATACAAAAGAAAATAAAATCATCCTCAGCAAATATTTGCCAATGACATTACAATGGTTATGTTCCAAATTATATATAAATACTGGCTTATACATAGAGATATAGAGGAGTATTTATTTCCTGAGAAAGAATAATGAGTACTGTATGAAGATAATAATGAACTGTTAAAAAATGGAATGTGAAGAAAAGCGTAATTCACTATTGTAGATAGTCCTATTAAGCCTTAATTTACTATATACATGTAAAGTCTATTGTAGATAAACTACTAAATTATTTAAATAGACAGGGCCTCTATCTAAAATAATAGCTCAAATTCATTTTACATATGAATTCACCAATGTAAATATTTGAAATTCTTTTAGTACATAAAAATAGAAGGTTTATAAAATTTATTGTATCATATAGCTATTAAATTAACTTTACTATTTACATTAGCATAAAAGTGTTAATTTTTTACATATATTAGCATAAAAGTCTATGCTTATGTTTATATTAATATATTAATTTTTATTACTAACCAAAATATCTGGTAACTACTTACTTTCATACCAAGTATTTCCCTAAAAAAATTTATATTTTTAGGTCTATCTGCAATTTTAAAAACAAAGTGAAGAGCTCTTCCAGCTACCATTTTTTTTTTTTTATATTTTGGAAAATTTAAGCAGAATAAATTACTCTATTGTGACTGTCACAAATAAGCAGAATAAGTTTATCTATTGTGACTGTCACAAATAAGAAGTTTACCTGGAAAATAAAAATCAAATTATTAAAACTGTTACAAGAAGCATTTCTAATAATACAGGTATAATAATGAAAATAACAAAACTTTCAAAATGTTAAGGGAAAAATACTTAAAAATGAGAAACAAAAGTTTGACAAACTTGAAGCTCACAATAATAATTATTTTGTCTGAATTATAATAGAAAATTATAAATTCTAATATAAAAAGGAAATGGATGGCAAAAGTGAATACTGAATAATAAATGAATAATCCAATGAGTTGGTCTACTCTAGAAT
>JABUQX010098785.1:15000-22500 GCA_015478945.1 Trachelipus rathkii
TGTTATCTTTTAGGTGCATTAGATGATAAGTATTGGGCTTTGTAATAATAGCAATAATAATAATAATAATAACACACACACACACAATAATAATAATAATAATAATACAAGAATATAATAATATATTAATAATAATAATAATAATAATAATATGATTAAGAGTATATATATATAGGTAGAATAAATAAATATATATATATTATACATATAAAAGAGTAAAAAGATATATAAAAGATATATATAATAAAGAGTAACTAATTTGAGTTACATTGAATAAAAGGAAAGGAATTAAAAATAGTGTCAGTGTGGACGAAGATAACCATTGCAGAAATCTAATACTGGACCAGGACTCCTGTGGGTTGGTTTACAGTTAACATACCGAGTATCACCTGTCTAATCATCTGTTACATATGTTACGGGATTGTTTAGCTTAGCCATGTAATTAACTAACCAACGATTTTATAATAGCTATTAATAAAAGTTATTTTTGGGTACATCACTACAGCTTTCTTATGATAAGTCGTCATCCAGTTCCAACTTCTTAAATATTATTTCATTTTATTACTAAAATTTAATAGATTTTCTTAAGATCTAGACTTCCAGAGTCGTCCAAGTTAAATCCAATTTAAATTAATTTCGTTGTTGGAATCAATATTTATTTTGTACTTAAATAAGAAATCATTTTGAAGATTCCTAGCTTCATTAATACTTAATAGTTATTTTTGATTTTTAATACGAAAAAAGTGATTTTTATGATTATTGTTTAATTTTCTAGTGAAACGCGATTTTCTTATTTAATTTATTCACTCGTTCACAAAAAGTCAAAAACACCCCAGTTCCTCAAGATCCAACATCAACGCTTTCTAGCACAACTTCAGTCTTCAACCTCTTGGAGTTAGAAACTTGAAAGTTGGAAGACCAGAAGAGTGAAGATTCTTCCATTTCTGCATTTTCCTTCTGTACATACGCTCATATTTATATCTAAAGCCCTTTCTCTCCTCTCTGAGAGGAGTATATGTATAGAGTTATTGTTATATATATATATATATATGTTATATATATATAGTAGTATATATATATATATGTAGTATATATATATATATATATATATATATATATATATATATATATATATATATATATAGTATATATATATTTTTGTATTAAATAGTAATACTGTAAAATAACAACTGCTTATTGTTTAAGAATGCAAATAAATCTGTTAACAAAATCATTTCTGCGTTGTAAAATAAAAAACATCGTATATCCCTAAAACTTTGTTATTTATATCTTTTTTATTTTATGTTAGTTTTAATTTATTAGACTTTTCATAACTGAAATTTGACCCTGATTCCAAAAATGTATTCAATTTTAGTGCAGCTATCGTTGTTTTTTAACTATGTCCTAATCTATAGATATATGTAGGTATATATATTATATATATATATATGAAATATATATATATATATATATATATATATATATATATATATATATATATGCCTATTTATATATATATATATATATATATATATATATATATATATGTATTATGTATATATGTATACAGATGATTACATCGAGAATCGGAAATATCTATATCAATTAGTATTTTTTCTCTATGAGATATGCAATGTGTTATATATGATATTTTTCTTTAAACATTTATATATCGATTTATCGATATTTTTAAGATATCGTATCCTTATTGTTAGGTATACAGAGAAAATCTATGTGGTATTTAATATTTAAATCTTATCATAACCTTCCGAACTAGGATGGCCCTAAAACGAGCACCAGGCCCACTAATTTTTTTTTATAAAAACCAGTGGAAAATTCCTAAAACCTGAGAGGTTTTAATCTTTCCCAAAGATCTGGTAAATAACAATTTTGTTTTGTTTCCTTTAAGCTCCATTCATTATCTTTTTGTGTATTATTATAACCCAGATTTTATGTTATACATATATATATATATATAGTATATATATATATTATTACATATATACATATATATATATATAAAGATATATATGTATATATATATTATATATATATGTTATTATTATTACATATATAAGTATATATATATATATATTAGGGATAAAAATTTAGTATCAAGATTCTGCATCTGCATCGAAAATCAAATATTTTCTGGTTTTTGTTCATTAAAATGGTCATCAGATACTTGTTTCTATAATTTTACTTCTTTTAAGAAAGTCTCAGAAAACTTTGATCCACACAAATCTAGTCTCTGATGATAGATAGCTAGAAACCAAAGTTATGTTTTTTTCTTCATTTCCTTTAACTTAGATTTTTAAAGCTTTCCTCCAACTTCTTGGTCTTCTTTAGCGTAAAATTCTACCTATTTGACAGCCATTATTATAATTTCATAAGATTATTTATCTTCTTTTTTAGTTGATCAATAGTATTTTTTGCACGCAATTTCGTGAGTGCGTGAGTGTTTTTAAACTTTCTGATTATACATTTTAGATATTTGCTGTAAACTGGTTTTGCCTGCTTTCTTAAATTAGGTTTTCATGACGCAGGCAAATTCTCATTCTTTGGTTTTTGGTCTTGCTTAGCTGTCTGTCTTTTTTTTGCATTGCGTGTAAAAGTGCATGATAGCAGATTTGCACAGGCGTGGCTTTCTTTGGACTTTACCAACATATGGCTTGCACTCTAACCCTGCATCCATGGAATACTGCCTCTCTAACTCTAAACCTAATTTTAGCCTTTTGCTCTTGTCTGAGACATAGATGGCTAAGAATTCATCCTTCAACTTGTTTAATATATTCAAATGTAACTTATTTTATACTTCCACAGCAAAAGGAGTATAGCCTATGGTAAATATGTAAACATTCCTGAGTAATCAACTCCAATCTCCTAACTTCATGTTCTGTGTCAATCTTCTTCCTTCACACATTGGACTGCTATCAGCTCCTCCATGAACAAACATGCCTTTTGATTTGCTTCTGTCATTTCTACTAGACTGTTATACCTTCTGGTCCAATAATTGAGTCCTCTTGTTTAAAGATCTACACAAAACCAGTTCTGGGTTCCTCTCTGCATCATCTTAGCTGGGTAGCTCTAATCATTCAGTATTCAACTTATCTACTAACTGTTTAAACAACCCTATATCCGGATCCAACTATCTGAACACTGACCTATAAGCCAAACACTAACCTTCTCCCATACACCACCTTCTGCTCTACTAATCCACTACAACCCATCACTTAATTCTTTAATACTTTCCAACATCTCCATCCCCAAAACTATGCCTGATTCTGCTATTTGTGTATTTCCCTCTCTCCTCTCTCTCTCTCCTCTTCCTCTCTCTCTCTCTCTCTTCCTCACCCCCTCTCTCTCCTCCTCTCTCCTCCTCTCCTCTCTGCGTTGTTTCACTAACTATAATTAAAGTGACTGCTTTGACTCTTTAAGACGCTCAGATTCTAAGCCACAAAGTTGAATCTGCAATTGTAAATATTGGATGAGTAGGTCATCTCCTTCCTGACTAAATCTATTTCTCCTCAAAATCCATGGGTTCGATCGTGCTTGTTTCTGGCCATTCAGGCTAGAGACAATGCTTATCGTGTGTGGAAAATTCTCAAGCCTCCTGTCTCCTTCTGCTAATTGTTCAGTTGGAACTAGAGTGTTGAGTTATTTGACTTGCCAAAACAAAAATGGTCATCTCCCTGCCTCCTATCGACAAATCTCTGTCTTCTGCCAAAACATCTGGTTGACCTCCTGTAAACTGTCCTTTCCTCCTGAGCCCATTTGATGATTCTGTTATTAGTTACCTGAACCGAATGCCAATCATCTCATGGGTTCATAGTTTTCCTCTGTCTAAATCCCTATTCCATTCTGGTATTCCTCTTCCTCCTTCTCCTCCCAATCGTATGCCTTTACCTGTCATTTCATTTGATCGGGTATGAGCTCCTGAAGTCTATGAACGTTAGGAAGGCGGGTGGTCCTGATGGCATTCCTCTCCAGTTTTGAGGAAGTAAAAGCTTTCCTGCTGACCCCACCCCTCGCTCTCAATTCATATTCTCTAGCTCAATATCACTATGGCCTTTCCTAAACAGCGCATTTGTCCAACCTATTCGAAAAATGCTGCTGTTTGATCCTTCAACTATCGCTCAGGTCTAATGGAGCTCTTTCAAGATCTTTTGAAACCCTTCTTCCTCAACTCTCACTTCTTAGATCTATCTGAACTTTCCTTCTTTTCATGGATTACCAGGTCGTCTGTGTCTCGAGAGATCTACTGCTATATACTTCTCCTATTTAACAGATTTATGGTTTTCCGCCCTTAGGAAGTACGGGAAGACTTGCGTGGTGGCGCTTTGACATATCCAAAGCATTTGACTGGTATGGTACGCTGCACTTCCAAGCTCTCCTAAGCTTCTTTCTTCTTTGCTGCTTATGTCTAGTTTTCTTTAAAATCAATCGGTTGTTGTTGTTGATGGGGCGACTTCTTTTCAAGTCAATAGTGGTGTTCCTCAGGGTTCTGTTTTATCTCCTACTTTTTATTCCTGCTTTTCTATCAATGTGAGGATCTTCCTGCTCTCAGCACATCTAACTCTCATTCACACATGTCGATGACTTGACCTTCATTCTCAACTCATATCAATTCAGCTCCCCTTTGCATCTAGAATTGCCTCTCCTTAATCTTCCGATTCTATTCTCGCTGATCTAGATAGAATTTGCGGGTGATTTCCATCCAAAGCTTGTGAAATTTAATTCTCAAAAACCCAACTTCTACAAATCTCTCTCTCTAAGACACTTAATTTTTTCCTATCTCGACGGTTCTCTCGTCCTGTTGACAACATAAACATCCTTGGCCTCCCAACATAATAAAAATGTTTTCTTTGAAAACTCAATCAGTGTTATATGTTACAAGCAGCCTGTCTAAATCTGAGTTCTGTTTAGAGTGTGAAAGTTTTCCTCTCTCAGTTACTCCACCTTACAAGGGTCTCATCTGCCCTGTATGAGTGGCCTGCTCCATATCTGTAGCATGGGGCCTTGGGTTTCCATCCGGCTTTTGAGTAGAAGCTTTAGGTCAAAGGCCAAATGACTTATAAACTGTCCTGTACTTTCTAGTTCATTTGACCCTTTATATTTGCGGCACGATGTTATGCTAATCCTTTCTGTAATGAAGTGCTCAGGGAACTATCCGCCTGCGTACCACCACTCACGACGCCCCCCGTACAAGGTGCCAGTTGGCACACATGAGTTTTGTGCCATAGTAACTCCAGACTGGTTGGCTGCGGTGCTTCTTTCTTTCCAGCTCTGTTCTGTGGAATTCTCCTCCATCATCTGTGTTTCCTACCAATTTAATTTCCTCACTTTAAAGCCTGCGTCTGTGCCCGTCTGCGTAATTTGCGTTAGATGGATTTTTGAGTCGTGTTAAACACCCACTCCTTGAATAGGGTTCTGCCCGTGAGCGGCGGTGACAACTGTAAAAAATAAATAAAAATAAAAGAAGGTTCTAATAAGGAATTCCTTAAACTAGCTGAAACCCCATTAAAGAATGAGTACTCTGATGGTGAACTACTACTGCTAGAATGCATTAAAATAGCATAAACGAGGAGCTTGCTCGCTTGACACAAAAAAAGAGGGCGGGAGGCGTGAAGCTGCCTTATCTGCAACCCCTGCAATAAGACTGAGAGATTATGGTACACAGTAAGACTTTTCAGCAAATAAACTCAATGAAGATAGGATTTGGATATGTTAGACCTTGATAAATTTCATGGCTGAAATTGCATTGATATCTCATTCACCTTCAAAGTAATCACCAAGGAACCCTCATCAAAAACATAGCAGTCAATACAGCAGATACTCCAAATTTCAGTCTGTGAAAGAGGAGATGAGTTTACTAACATGAGAGTGCTGCCCAGAAGAAATCCTCTGCTAAAATAAAAATAGCTGTTTCCATTATCATCAGTGTCAAAATAATTATTTAGCACTCCAGGCCCTTCACTGGCCGAGAGATATTTGTGGAGAGTTTATAGTAAGGCTAGGTAGGAATGTAACACCCTTAAAAGGAACAGTCTCTCACCAGATACTACTAGTGAAAGCTTACTGTTTTTGCATCACAATTTGTGAATTTTTTTGAACTTAGAGGTGGCTTAGTTATCTAAAGAGAGCTTTATTATGTCAAGTGTTTGAAAGTGAATAGCGTTATTTTGTAACTTTCTAAGTTTATTTAACATAAGTTCCTCTTTCATTATTTTTATTCTTTATACAAGCTAGTTAAAGAATCTTCTGTAAATTGTAATCGTGTTAAAACATAAAAGTTAGAAGCAATCTGTTATAATTTACTAAAATGAAACAAATATTTTTTAATGCTAAATAAAATATAAAAAAAAGTTATTAATATTATATTTTTTTTTTACTTTAAATATTTTTAATTTATAAAATAAATATACTTAAGTCAACCAAATATGAAATATAAAATGACTACATTGTTTGTACAGGGAAAGCAATCTTGAGTTGCCTAGCAGGGCACAAATTGTTCCATCTTATTACTGTGTATTTATTATATTAATTAAAGTATTGGCATCGGTATCGGCATCGTGGCACCTAAAAATAGAGCATCGCATCGGTCTCTTCTGTAACAGAGTTATCCTCTTTAATATAATATATATGTATATATATATATATATATATATAAAAAAGTATATATAAGTATATATTATTATTATATATATATATTATATATAATATATAGGTATATATATATATATAGTAATTAAGATCTGTATTTGATCTTAAATATTTTGAAAATATTCAAAAAATTTAGAACAAAGTTATAGCTTAAGAGTACCTTAACAAAGTCACAACGCTAAGATTGCCACTAAACAATCTTTCTCTTAAAAATTAATCCTTAACTTTAAATCCTTTCTTAAACTTAGAAATTTTGAACTTAAAAATTTTTCTAGAAAAAGATTTAGATCAACAGAGAGATATTTACTTAAAATTCCAGTGATTTTAATACTTTGAGAGGACAATTTTTTTTCCAAAGAGAAAGCTGATTTTCATTTTCAATATTTTCATTATTATTTTTTTGAGTGAAGGCCTCTCTGGTGAATTTGAAAATTCAAGTATGTTCTCCTTGGTATTACCAACTCCTGAACCCAGAGGGCTCTGAAACAGACCCATCCTGAATGATCAAATGAAAAGTCACTAGAAGTTTGGCTGTCTCAGAGGTTGTGAATCTTTTCCTGAGACCGCCATGTTTAAGTTTTTTTTTTCTATCTATTATTATTTCTTTATGTATGGTCTTTGCCTTGCATCAGCACTCAGAGGGTTGTCACCTTCCCGATTTTTATTTAGTAAAATTACAGGATTATTTGTGTGGTTATTGCGAAGAACAGTGAAAACGAAAAATATCGTTTTGGGAAAGCTACAGCCTTCAAGCTGCAAAACCATAAGACTTTCACATTGATTATCCAGTGTTAAAAACCCCCATTTCAGCTCTGCTAAAGGCATGTTTGCCAAAAA
>JABUQX010098785.1:30000-32500 GCA_015478945.1 Trachelipus rathkii
GTTAAAGTTATAGATAAAGTTAAAGTTAAAGTTAAATTTTCATATTGAAGGATAAGATTTACATTTTTCATGTATTAAATACAAATGGTTTTTGAAAAACATTTTTGTTTTTTGAAAAACATTTTTGTTTTATAGAAAACATTTTTGTTTTTTTGAAAAACATTTTCTTTTGATGAAAAACATTTTTGTTTTTTGAAAAACATTTTCTTTTGATGAAAAACATTTTTGTTTTTTGAAAAACATTTTCTTTTGATGAAAAACATTTTTATTTTTGAAAAACATTTTTTAAAAAACATTGTTTCTAGAAAAAAAAGTTGTCAAATTTCCACGAAAAACATGATTTTAGGGACCATAAAGCATTAAAGCAGTAAAACACTACAGCAAACAGCCACCAGGGGGGTCCCCACCCACCCTCACCCCCTCGTGTTTTACTGTTTTACTGCTTTACCATACTTATTATTAATAAAAATATATATATCCCTCATTTTTCTTTTACAAACTTAAACATTTCATCATATACACCATGTTTTTTTCTCTCTCCTACATAAACACAGCATAATAATAATAATTTTTTGTATAAACATAAAATAAAAATAAGTTCTTATGTATGAACTTAGCATAGTAAGAGGGTGAGGTAAAACAAGATTTTTTTAAAAAAATAATTTTACTGAAAAAGTGCATTATTTTACTGAAAAAGTGCATTATTTAAATATAAAGAATATAAAGAATATATATATATATATATATATATATATATATATATATATATATATATATATATATATAGCAGTTATATTGCTATACATATATATATATATATATACATATATATATATAAGTAATAATTGAGTTTTACAATGTTGTTTACATAAAGGTATTTTTAAAATATTACAGAACACATGCACATACAATAGTTTTAATATATATATATATATATATATATATATATATATATATATTATATATATATATATATATATATATATATATATATATATATATATATATATATATATATATATATATATATATTAACGAGATATACAATGTTGTTTACATACAGATATCTTTAAAATATTACAGAACACAAGTTTTTAAATATATATATATATATATATATATATATATAATACATTTGCGCAGAACACATGGGATAAATATAAATATATATATATATATATATATATATATATATATATATATATATATATATATATATATATATATATATGTTAATACATTTGCGCAGAACACATGGGATGAAGTTGAAACTGTGCATTCTCTATATAAGTCTCCAAACCTCCTATTCCTTTTGAAATAACATAGGAATAAATATCTCGAGATGCAGCAACCCATTCTTCAGCATATTCAGGCTCTATAGATTGCATTTTCTCATGCCAAAGAGAAGTAAAAGTATCAACATTAGTTGTCGTCAGCAAGCTGATATACATTCTATTATAAGGTTTTCCCCATACTTCAGTGTAAATTTTATAAAACAAACCATAGGCTAGATGTATTAATTCGTCAAGTATGTCGACATTGTCAAGATGCATTAATATTTCTTCTTTTATTTTTAACAATGTTGTAATATTCTCATGCGAATGTAAACAGAACCCTATTCTTGTACGTATGAATGTGTTAGCTGAGTAAGGTTTCCAGTAATTACGTACATCAATACTTTTAACACTATCGCAATATGAGAAAACAACATCTATTCTATTAATACCCCTCTCGCCTTCGTTTCTAATGGATATTTCACTATGACGCGATGTATCAGATATCACATACTCAGCCTTTACCCATTCTTCCACGGTGTCAATAATACGGAGGAATTCTTCAACAGAAATGAACAAAGGTGTATCATGTACACCTACCGTAGGAATACAGGCTATGTAACGATCACCATTAGGTTTACGAATAAATAAAAAAGATACAGCTTCGGGAATAACAAAGGTCCTCGTAAATATGTCGTTAACAAGTTTGGGAGTGTGAAGAGAAGCCATGATGTCAGCTCAGTTGGAAATATCGTACTGAAGAAACTTTGTATATAAAACAGTCTCAAATCTATAGATAATATATTTTCAACCAATCATAAGAAAGTAAACAAGCTTACAACATAACCGCCTTATCAACTCAGAAAGTCCATATAATCACGCCTTACATCGACAGCGATAAACATGTTTACAGAAGGATTAGGCCTATACAAACTAAACTGATAATATATGTATACAAAGGAGGTCTATATTCATAAATTGACAATGGTAAAAAAAAATGAACTTAAAAAAAAAAAAAAAAAACACGATATTAAAACTGAAACAAAAAAATAATAATAATAATAATAATAATAATAATAATAATAATAATAATAATAATAATAATAATAATAATAATAATATAATAATAAATAATAAATACAATAATAATAATAATAATAATAATAATAATATAATAATAATGTAATGACAACCCGGTGAATATATATACAGTTAGCATATATATA
>JABUQX010098786.1:0-20000 GCA_015478945.1 Trachelipus rathkii
CACTGTTATTATCCTGATTATATGTGATGAGTTTTATTAATAACTAATTAATAAGTATGATTATAAAATAAATACTGTTTATCAGTATTGTTTTCGTATTTTCTCTATTTTTTAAAGATAACTAAATTATTGTTTTTAAATATTTTAAATACATTTTTAAATTGATAATTGAATATTGAAGTAGTGTTCTGATATCAAGGTTGTATGGATATTCTTGCAGAAACTTTAATAATTTCACTTCGTTGATGTCGTACATTTCTCAGTCAGTGTAATTATACCAGCTGCGTGTGATACTACACCCATCAGCTTTTTAGTTATGCAATGTTATGTAGTTAAAAATTTTGGAATATTATTGTTAAAAAGAAGAAAACTGATTTATGCTTATATTACAGATTAAGTTAAGAAAGCATTGTCGTTTAGCCCGAGACAGAATAGAAGTGTTTATGATTTACTATTTCCTAATGTAACTTTTATTTTTCATCTGTGTGTGTGTGTTGTTTTTCTGTTTTAAATATGCTTCCTAATGAAAATCTTATACTTTTAAATTACATGAGTGATAAATATCTAGCCGCTTCAATTAGACGTTCTATAATTTATCTTTTTTTCTCACACTCAATATTTTGTTGTGTGAGTATAAACTCGGTAAAGCCTGTATAACTACTTATACTTTTGGAATCTTATACATATATAACCATATTTTTAGGTAAATGTTCATATTTATTTTAAATCTAATCACTAATAGTTAGTAAACTATCTATAAGCGATCTAGGCATCGTAATTAAGGATTACTTCTGTATGGACTCACGCGTGGTATCTCTTCTGCTTGCTTATACGTATGGGTCGGTTGGCTGAGAAGTGAGCTTCTCATATTTTCTCTTTGATGTTCATAGTACCTGATTTTTCTTTGAACTATATGCATATGAGCGCGTTAATCTCAAATTAACACTCACTTTTCTGAAAAATCATCTTTTGAAAGCATAAAATATTTAATAACCTGAGTTTGATAATACTTGAAAAATGGTTCACAAACATCTGCAAATAGCAAATTCTCCTTGTTTACGACTCTTATTACTTGTGTGCGGTGTCCAACACTCTGCTGACGGATGCGTGCAGTTTATTTTCCATTTTATATTAACATCCTATGTATCATATTAATCTGTAATCAAGGTGAGAATTTTCAGCTAATATTTAATAATTGATTCTCTTTTGATCAGATTTCTTTTGTGTCTTCTATCCTGGTGTCCCATTCTTTCACATTCCTTATAACTGTAATAATCTCATATTTCTTAACAAAGTCTTCATTTGAAATTCCTTATGTAACTGAAAACTTTAAGTTCCATTTGCATCTCTAATGAATAGCCCTTCCTATTTAGTTTACGTAATAGCCATTAAAATCATGAATTTTTTGTTCATACCTATAAATAAATCTAACATATCACTTGGTTCAAGATATAAATTCACAATATTTTGGATGCTTATCATTAAGAGCCTGCCAATATACTGAAAATAGAATTGTCTTCATTGAAATTTCCTTATATGAAAACTTTCGCCTCATCTCGTAACTGAATATTACGATACATAATCTTGAGCCAGTATGGTTTTAATAATTGGCCATCTAGGCAGATGATTGCCTAGGCTAGACTCAATTTGTCCATATTCCTATTATCTAACATCTTGCTGCGCGGTGACATTTTGGGTCAATTGTTCTTACTCGGATTATCGGTTGTGTAGATCTGTAAATGCTCCAAGAAGTCATGATCATATCAGGAAAGCAGTCTTCTTTGAAAAATAGAGCTTAATGCATCATTTGTTTGATGAAGGTGATTATTGGTGAACTTAAAGCGTGTTAGTGTCATATTATAGAAAATCTAGGTTTAAAACCTCATGAGCAGTCGTTAACTACTGTTGTCGTATTCATGTAACTATCTTTGGAGAACTTACGAAAAAACTTTTTCTCTCAAGAGAGTGCTCTACTGAGCTAACACCGCGTATACGCTGAGAGAGAGAGCTTTAAGAGCATAGAAAGTACTGTTCCCTGTTCCAGGATATAAAACAATGTTACGAACAATCTTTATTTCGGATTATTTTATGGTCATTTTACTTTATTACTTTACGAGTTTATATATTCTTGTTATCAACTGTAATCCGATTCCTGCAATATTTAAGCAATTGCCCTTTTAAATGTGCATAGTAATTACATATAAAGATAAAATTTCTTCAACATTATTTAATCTTATTGGTAACTAGATTTCTTCACTGTAGTTCCTTTTATTGTTAACGCTTTCTTTGAATAATTTATATATCTAACTATCCTATATGGATGCCATATTATTTGCTTATGTGCAAAACCAAGTTACCTAAGTTGAATACCTAAATCTCTTCTTGCTTGTTTAGTACTCTGCTTCAGGAGTTATTTAGATTGGAAATTTGATTTATATATCCCTACAATTATAATTATTAATCAACAAATATTACAGTATATGATGTATTAAGAGGTCATGGAAAAGTCAAAACCTTCATTCATAATGAATTTTGACAAATTTATCATTTCTATCAATTTACAAATAGACACGTTTTCTCTAACATCATTTTATTTAATCTAGTTACCCATTTTTCTGTTACTTTATTTTCTCTTCTGCTTTAAGTATGCCAGATTATTATAGAACACCAATAGTTGAACCATCTATCTGTAACTTGTAGTTTTATCTTCAACTCCTGCAAAACGATTGTGTTCAAGTTCTTACAACTATGTCCATACTGTACGTTTATGAGCTTCACCAAATTGAGGTCCTTTATTTTATTCTTTTATTTCTACCATACTGACATGAAGGTTGGAAGGTTGACTCAACAAATATACTGCATTTACATCTTATTTGAGGGTACTCATGTTTGACACTACTTATTCTATATTGTGTGTGTTGTGGATGCCATTTTTTCTCTCATTCACACTGTCTTGCTCATGTAGTTGAATGTACTCAACACTGTGGTTTTCCTTGTGTTTTCTAATTTACGCATTGATTGCTTCTATTGCAATCTGGTATATTCCTTATTTATGCCTTATTTTGCATTACAGATTCTTCCAATTCTTCCCAGTTTGGCCTTACCCAGTTTCTATGGGACGGATGTACATGTGTTCATTGCTTAGCGAGGATATTTATCTTCATAGGTTATTTAACTCATTAATTTATTTATTTTACAAACTCATGCACCTATCCTTTATATAATAATTCAGGCTTTGATTATGTTTCTAATTCTTTTTTAAATGATTCGTTTCCTTATTTCTTATTCTATTAATTAGGTACTTACTCTTCGGCCTATTTCCTGAATTCTTATTATTATGGTAATGAGTACTATAGGCTCTATACTTATTTCACTATTTTCCTTGTTTCACATTACATATTAGGTTCTTATATATCCTTAGTTTATACAAAACTATCTTCACTCAGCTTAACCCGATGTATATAGTAGAACTTCCGTTCTAAACTGTAATCAAACTAACATTGAAATATCTATATGAATCAACTAATTATAAATATATTATATTTTAATCTCTTATTATTTATTTAATATTTCTCTATATTAATGAATACTAAAATGGTATAATTTTAATTATACTAGAACTTTAAATTACCCTAAATTGACGACATTAGTCACGTGTTTATTTCATAACTCATCGAGAATCACGCTTACTTATCATTATTTTGTATAAAATGTAAATAAACAATTGACTATTGAGACATTAGTAAATATGGTCCCCATGTATTGCTACAAAGAATTTTCTCTTATCTACTGGCAAAGGAGCCATCAAACAAAAATTATTATAAAATATATTTTTTCATAGAATAACAATATTTATTCAACAGGACTCTACTTCCTCTACAAGATCCTTTACATAAACTGCAGAATCTTTATCTTTATTATTATCTGTAGGCCTACTCTCTATCTGACTTAGAGATAAAAATCTACTTGTGCCTTGAGGGATGAAGAATGGCTTGAACTTAGGCTTAGATTTTTTTTAACTCTATCAAGCAAGGGCTTGTATCTCTGGGTCAGACATTTCGCTGAAATTTGGCTAGATTGACCCCAGGACAAATGAAACCTTGAGAAAGATGAAATAATGAAAGATAGCCTACCACCAGGCCAAATTATTTGATTTAAATTTTGAAAGGGTTTAGAAGACCACACACACACACAAACAAAAAAAACAAAATTTTGAGGTTGGGAAAATGAGTTATAAAGCAAAGAAAAGTTTGACTCGAATTTTTTTAGGTCACGTTGTAATGTAATGTTTAGGCAATGATGCATGCTTACCTAACTCTCATACCAAATTTTTGAATTAAATACACTAAGACTAACTATAACTTAGGAAAAAACGCGAATAGGCTAGGTCTGCGATAGCCCATGGGGCTTCTACGTCTCTAATTATATTCATATGTTCAAATAAACCTTAAATTTAAAATGATTTTGACCTAATAATACACAAAATATCGAAACTGCTATAAGCTTCGGAAAGATAGCTAGATTATTATTTTGCAATATTGTAGCACGAGTTATCAAGAACTTGGCAACAAACCCGTTCGTTTGGACCTATATAGATTACAGAATTGAAACAAAAACAAGTCTTTGAAAGGAAAAAAAGAATATAGAAAAATAATATATAAATACAATTGTGTAACTACATAAGCCTTTTACCTTGGGTTTTGTTGGTTATTCAAAAGACTTTTTTGGTCCTTGAGAAGCTCTGATAGTTTTTAAGATAACTCGGCCTTTTGGCTTTATTAAATTATAACTAACTAACTTATTAGTTTAAATTGAATTGGTGAGTAAGAGATAAAGAGAATAGAAGTAGATTGATAAAGGTTGAGAAAGGGAAAATTACAATTTACCTCCTAACACCTTACATTTTTGATTTAATATTTTGATTTTACAAGCACGATTAAATAGGACGCTGTGAAATTGAAGTAAGTTCTCATTGTGATTTTTTAGTGAAAATTCTGCGTGAATTAATATCCACAGGGACAGAATTGGAGATTTCATTAAAACTATAATAAAGATACCATATGTGAAAAGTTTCTATACTATCCTAAAATAAAATACTAAAATAAACAAAATAGAAGATATATATGTGGAAGTATATAATAGTTTTTATAGTGTAACATATTGCATTTTGTCTATCCTTACGGAATCTACATCACAATTCACAATAATCCTGTCAAACCTACGATAAACGTTAACAGAAGTATAAAATAGTTTATTTTCATTATGGTTTCTAATAAATATTAATGAATTGTCATTATCTGAGATAATATATACTCTACTTTTATAAAAAGTGTGAATAAATATTAAAAAAAAAGTTGTGACAAACGATCAATATCTCATTCGGCGTGTAGGAATATGATATTGCCAGAATAAGATGTGTATGGTATTTGATGAGTGGGATATTGTGATTTTGTGTTATCTTTGCATAGTGTTATTATAAATTACAAAAGAAAATATGAAAAGACACATTTTATAAAAATATATGCAATAGCTGAAAAAGTTGTTGTAAAGAGACCTTAAAATTTTTTTAATAACCAACATTATAAGTTAAGTCCACGTACTGACTTAAATATGCTATTTTTTAGACTCTACTATTCGTTTTAATTTAAAAAATTGTCTAAATGGGCTTTCTAATATTGAAGAGATGATCTTGATTAAATGAAAACGCCCAAAATTATTATAATAATACAAGCCCATTCCTTGTTTATCCGTTCATCGGGGACGGGCAGGAAATTAGACTATGCACCAATTTGTTAGTTTCGTTTTGTTGGTAGGTGGCGTTCGTGTTCTGATGTTTAGCAATGTTTAGGTTTTGTTGGTATAAAGTTTTGCAATTAATTAAAAAAATATGCCGTGTCTAATTTGTTGACCTGAATTTTTAACACGATTAATACATTTAAGAGCAGTTATTCTTTTGATTTTGTGTTTTAGAGTGATAAATCTTATAACTGTGAATGCAAATTTAATAATGAAGCATGGGTTCTTCCCATTTTTTGTGTTGTTCTTAGTCATCAATTTTTATAACCAAGAATTTGCTGCTAGGTTGCATATTTTTGGGTTTGTCTATTCAAATAGTTTATTTAACTATATTTTACTGCGTTTGCCTTAATCAACTGTAAGTCTAGTAAAGAAAATTCATTCTAGATTTAAGAGGGTCTTTTCACCAGGATTGTGTAGTAGGCCTAGCCTGTCAATATGATCATATTGCCTGACAAGGAACCTTGATCCAAATTTCATTTAAAATCCACCAAATATGGGACTCTTGCTCTACCACACCCGAAAAGGATACTGCCAATTCCATCTTTTATTCTGACTCTTCTGCTGATTGTGTTTCATTCTAATTCTTACACCTAAGTATAGTTTTATGCATGTTTAATTATGGGGTAATTGTGGATATTTCACTAGTTCAAAGTAGACGAAGATTGTATTAAAACTACAAACATTTGATGTAAAAAAAAATAGTATCCACAAATTATTTGATTTTATATATATATAATATATATATATTATTATATATCTATATTATATATATATATATATATATATTATATATTATATAAATATATAAATTTTAGTTCTTTGACTATATTTTATAGAAAAATTTAAAAAATAAGATTCCAAAAATTTTTACCCGTTAATTTTCTCATTTTTATAAGGATAACTATCAATGTTTTTTCCAGATTATTGAGATATTGATTTTATTAATATTTTTTCAAGAATCAACAATTTTTTTACGATTAAATGATTCGATTATAGGGCCATTCTGTATCAATTCAACTAGGCCATCTCACCCACCCTCTCTGATTTTGATGAAACTTGACTTATTTGTTCTCCCTATAGAGATAAGTAAGCACAGCAAGTTTTAACACTCTATACCTCTTCGTTTTCATTTTTTAGGCTTTCAAAGTTTTGAAATTTTGACGTTTTTAATAATCAGATGCTGCAAAAAGAGACTTGCTAACCTTACAAAGATAATTTATAATTTTTTTATTTATTTAATTTTTGTGAAATTTTGAAGTTACGGTATATACTTGTAATATATAAGGATCTAGAAAAAATATAAAATTGCCTAAATATATTATTATTATTAGCGTCGGGCGGAGTGACTTGGACCACTTTAGGTATAACTTCGTCTCCCGACTTTCCCCTTATGCACTTTTTGGAAATTTTTTTTTTTTCTGAAATTCAAGGCCATATAGTAGGTAATAAGCACACAAAAAAATAATAATGTATATAATTCTAATAATAAAAGTTTTATTAAAGTTTTAATTAGGGATGTACCGATACCAGAAAAGAGGCCGATACCGATACTCTATTTTTTTGGGTGCCGATACCAATACCGATACCGATACTTTAATTAATATAATAAATACACAGTAATAAGGTAGAACATTTGTGCACTGCTAGGCAACTCAAGATTGCATTCCCTGTACAAACAATACTTCGTCATTTATATTTCATATTTGATTGTGCCCAAGTATATTTATTTTATAAATTAAAATAGTACCTTTAAGGAATAATAATTGCAAATATAATATTAATAACTTTTTTAGGTTTGTGTTTATTTAAAAAATATTCCATTTCCATTTTCAAGTAAGTATTAACAAAGTTTAGCTACTAGCTTTTATGCTTTAACATGATTACAATTTAGAAGAAGATTCTTTAACTAGCTACAATATAAAGAATAAAAATAATGAAAGAAAAGACCTCAATTAATCAGCCGAAAAGTTTAAAATAAAAAAACGCTATTACTCAAACATGACATAATAAAATACTCCTTTTAAGATAGATATCATTCAAAACTCAAAAATTCAAAATTCACCAAATTGTGATGCAAAAAACATTAAGCTTTCACTGTAGTATCTGGCGAGAGACTGTTCCTTTTTGGGGTGTTTACATTCCTACCTAACCTACACTATAAATATGCTCTCTCTCTCGACTGATGAAGGAGGTGCTGATAATTATGAAAACCTTGGCCCATTTTCATGCCACCGCATAAAGGATTCTCTCGTAAGGCTAGCAATCTCATGTTTTTCGTAAGAGCCTCATTCTACTCTTTCACAGAGCTGCAATTTTGAAATTATCTTTGCTCCTTGATGACTGTCCCTTCAGTTTTTACGATGAGGGTTCCCTGGTGTGTTCTTTGAAGGGAATGAGATGTCAATGCAATTTCGGCCATGAACTTATCAAAGTCTAACATATCCAAATCCTCATTTTCAGTAGGTTTATTTGCTGAAAAGCCACCATCGTCACTATCAGTGCTGTTGCCAGGGGTTGCAGATAAGGCGGCTTCCACTTCTCTGTCTCTCTTTTTTTTTTTTTTTTTTTTTTTTTTTTTTTTTTTTTTTTTTTTTTTTTTTTTTTTTTTTTTTTTTTTTTTTTTTTTTTTCTCCTCGGTTATGCTATTTTAATGCATTCTAGAAGTGGTTCACCGTCGGAGGTGCCATTCTTGTGGGGTTTCAGCTAGCTTAATGAATTCCTTATTAGAACCATTTATTTTATTATTTTTTACAGTTGCACCGCCGCCCGCGGGCAGAACCCTATTCAAGGAGTGGGTGTTGAACGCCTCAAAAATCCATCTAACGCAAATTACGCAGATGAGCACAGACGCAGGCTTTAAAGTGAGGGAAATTAAATTGAGTAGGAAACACAGATGATGGAAGAGAATTCCACAGAACAGAGGTGGCAGGAAAGAAAGAAGCACCGCAGCGAACAAGTCTGGAGTTACTAACATCAACACAAAACTCATGTGCCGACACAGCACCCCTTGTGCTACGAGGGCGTCGTAAAGGTGGTGGTACGCGAGTGGATAGTTCCCTCGAGCACTTGCCTCTACAGTACCTATAGAAAAGGGATAAAGCACCAACATCGCGCCGCAAATATAAAGGGTCAAGTGAACTAGAAAGTACAGGACAGTTTATAAGTCTTTTGGCCTTTGACTCGACCCTATCCAAAAGCCGGATGAAACCAGAGCCCTCTCCTCTCTTATTTTAGAGCAGCACTCCATACAAGGGCGATGAGACCCTTGTATAGGGGGTTCTTTTTTTGGGAAAAAAAAAAAAAAAAAAAGTTTTAAACCTTTGGGAAAGGAAAAGAAAAGGAAAAAAAAAAAAGTTTCCCTTTTTTCCGCCCCCTTTTGCAGTCTAAACAGAACTTCAGTTTCTTTGAGGCCCGCCTAGCAACCACTGTGATTTGAAGGTTTCAAAAACAATTTTTGAGAATATGTTGAGGTTAATGGTTGATACTTTATATTGTGAAAGGAGAGTCGCGAGAACGTCGAAAGAGATAGAAAAGTTAATGGTCTTAGAGAGAGAGATTTGTAAAAGTTAGAAATTTTTAAAAGAATTAAAATTTTCACAGATAAGATAACGACCCCACCCGGAAATTCATCCAGATCAGCGAGAATACAATCGGAAAGATTAAGGAGAGGCAATTCCCAGAAGTAAAAGAGGAGCAGAAATTGTTTGAGTTGAAGAATGAAGATTCAAGTCATGACATATGAGTGGATAGAGTTAGAACTGTGTAGGTGAGAAGATCATTAATGAAAGCAGGAATAATTGGAGATAAAACTGAACCCTGAAGAACACCAACTATTGACAGAAAAAGAAGAAGTTGCCCGATCAACAACAGGCGACATTGAGCGATTTGAAAGAAAAGCTAGACATAAGTAACAAAGAGAAGAAGGAAACCCAAAGGAGGTGGAGCTTGGAGAGGCAGTGAGCGTGCCAATACCCGGTCCCAAATGCTTTAATATACGGGGGTGTCAAGCGCCACCACACAAGTCCTCCCGTATAGTCCTTAAGGGCGGAAAACCATAAAATCTGTTAAATAGAAAGTATATCGCCAGTAGATCTGCGAGCACCGAAAGCCGTACTGGTAATCAAAAAGAAGGGAAAGAGATTCCAGTGAATATTATTACTTTAATTTTGTAGAGAAAGGGTTTCAAAGATTCTTAGAAAGAATATCAAGTGAGAGCTATAGGCTATAGTTTAGAAGGATCAAAGCAGCATCATTTTTTTCGGAATGGTTGGACATATGCGCGCTTTCCTAACACTGAGGGAAAGTGCTAGTATTGAGGCATAGAAGATATAGTTAAATGAGGGGTGGGGTCAGCATGGAAGCACACTTCCTCATAACTCGGAGAGGAATGCCATCCGGGTCCACGCCTTTCCTAACGTTCATAGATTTCGAGCTGCAATGCACCCGATCAAATGAATGACAGGTAAAGGCATAGGACACACCTGAGAGGAGAAGGGGAAGGAAGAGGAATACAGAAATCGCCCAGGGTTGAATTAGAGGAAAATAGGAGGCAAAGAGATGATTGGCCTTTTTCAGTTGGAGTATTAACACAGAATCATCAGAGCTAATAAGAGGAGGAAAGGATGATTTACAGAAGTTGTTAGATGTTTTGGCAAGGCCCAGAGAGGGATTGTAGGAGAACCAAGGAGGTCAGCTCATTTTTGTTTAATGAAAGTCCGCTTTGGCTCGTCGAAGAGTATCCCCTGCACGATTTTCTAGCTGAATGAAATTTGGCAAAGAGTTGATAGGAGAACGAGAATTTTCCCAACCCAGCCGATAAGCATTGTCTCTAGCCTGAATTGCCAGGGAACAAGCACGATCGACCCATGGATTTTTGAGGAGAAAAAGATTTAGCTGAAGAGGAGGAATGAACCTGCTCATCCATTCAATTAAGTCCACTTTATCGGCAGAATCTGAAGAGTCTTAAGAGTCAAAACAGTCACTTTAATTATAGTTAGTAGAAGCAATGCAATGCCCCCCAATTGGCCCGATATCAAAGTGCCAGAAAAACGCATAGGGCAGGATGGGCTGTTGGAGAGAAAGTATTAAAAATTAAGTGATATAAGGTTGTTGGTCAGATTTACCGATAGGAGCGAAGGTGGTGTATTTATAGAGAGAAGGGACTAGTGGTGAAACTAGTCAAGTGGGTGTTCAAGAATCGTTGGGACCAATCCGGAATGTGTGAAGGTTATTTAATCTTAAGTTGCTCCAGATCGTTGAGAATACTAAATGATTCGGCTTCCTCCCCTAAATCAGTACGAGAGGAACCCAACAATTCAGTTTTGTGTACGCATTGAAATCTCTAAATAGAGGACCTCAGTATTTGGATGAGAAGATATAACAGTCTCGTGAGAAGTAGTAAGGTAATCAAAAAAGGCATGAACATCTGTTCTGTTAGGAGAACATAGGCAGAAGCTAAGAAATATTGTAGTAGAAGGAAGAAAGATTTAAGCCACAGAACATCGAAGTTATTAGATTCGAGATTCTCGAGACGTGTTATACTAATGTTTATATTTACATAGGTACATACTCCACCCTTCAAACGGAAATTAAAATATAGTTGGATATATTAAACGAGTTTGAAGGATGAATTCTTAGCCATCTGGGTCTCAGACAAGAGCATAAAATTAGGTTTAGAGTTAGAGAGGTAGTATTCCATGGATGAAGAGTTAGAGTGCAATACTAGTGATGGGTAAATGCCTGGGCACTTAAGAATTGGGCAAATGCCCTGGGCATTTGTCCAATTTGGGCATTTTAGAGGGCATTTATACTTTTATTATTATTATTATTATTATTATTATTATTATTATTATTATTATTTATTATTATTATTATTATTATTTATATATATATATATATATATATATATATATATATATTATATTATAATATATATATATATATATATATATATATATATATATATATTATATATATATTATATATTATAACCGGTATTATATATATATATATATATATATATATATATATATATATATATATATATATATATATATAATATATATATATAATTTAATATATATAATTATATAATAATATATATATATATAGTATATAGTTAACACAGAGATGGGCATCGTTACATGAAATTGGTTAGCGTTACCGTTACTCGTTATATACTTGAGAGAAAAGGGGTAGCGTTATTGTACATTGTTACATTTTAAAATTCTTTGAAGCGTTTACCGTTAACTCGTTACATGTAGACGCGTTACTTTCGGTCAGTTTCGGGCTTAATTAATAGTTTACAGTTTTTGTACATGATCATATACATATTTACTGCTGAAGATTAAATCACTTTGGATTAACTAACAGATTTGAAACTTTTATTAAAAAATAGCAATTTACATTACTATCATTGACCAAATAATAGAAATATACAATTTTTAAAAATTTTATCTATTTAAGTTTCATTATGTAAAGTTAGTGCAATAAATGATACCTACATTTATGGAATTTAGTGATACAGTATTATTATTATATTTAAATTATTTATAATTTATTTATTAATAGACATGAAGATTATTTCAATTGTGCGTCACTTTGAACCCAAGCTAGCCGATCTTCTTTCAACATGGTTTGATTTTATTGGTATGTAAAGTATTAGAGTAGATATTATTAATTTTAATAATGATATAATAATAATATTAATAGAAATTGGCGTAATAATGTAATTGTAAAGTTTAGGTACTTATAATAATAATAATAGTAATAATAATGATCTATCTAAACATAGTTAATACTTATTAATAAGATGATAATAATTTTTTCTGTAACCATATGAGCATATAATAAATTAAAAAAGAAAGACATAAGGATTTATTTATAGTAACTTAATTAATACACATTCAAATATGAAGAATTACGCTTTAAGAATGACTAGCCCTTTCAAACATATTATAGATAGTTTTATCTCTTGGCGAGTGATATGACCCGCAAAGCTGAATAACCTTTCTACAGGGGCCGATGAGGGGCCGATGTATTGTAGTGCAAAAAGACTGTTTTTAACACAAGGATACCTATTAAGTGTTTCTAGGGATCTGTCGTTATCCGTAAGGTATTTAAGCACTTCTATTTCTAGTTCATCTTTATTTAATGACGCGGGTGATGTAGATGACAAACTCTCGTATTCAAAAAAAGTCACCTGGACTGCTACCTCCAGCCAAATCCATTACTTCGTTAGGCTTTTGAGATGTATTTGCTTGAACCTCATTTCTGACAGCCACGATTAGCATTTCCTGATACTTTTTCCTATTTTCCTCGGTATTATATTCGGGGTTTATGGCGAGCCATTTGATTTTGTGGTTAGGATTAGAAATAGATGCCAGAACTGCGGTGTTGGCCGAGATATGCAAACTAAGAAACTTCCGAAATCTATTCTCGAAACCTGAAGCTAATGCTGTAAGAATAAGAAAAGGATGAACATGTCTAAGTATAGACGTATTTAAGCGATTAAATTTTTTTTCAATCACTAGCAACGTTGGAAGCAAAGTTCCATAAAAACAGCTTTTATCACCCTGTAGCCTATCTAATGCAACAGCAATTGGTTGAAATACTAAAATGTACTCTTCAAGAAATTCAATTTCAATGTCTTTGAAGCATGGGAGTGGCTGGACAAAAAATAGAAAAGCAAAAGTTAAAGACTTGGAACTTACTGGTCATTAAAAAAGAAGCCAATCCCTTTTTTCTCAAATTAAAAACCCGTCTGTTAATTGAACTGGTGCTACTTCGTGTTTAACAAGTACCATTGAAAGGTCCTTTTAGCACTCTTTGAAGAGTAAATACTTGGCTAAGAAACACAATAAACGAAGACAGGCTTAATGAACTATGCAGGATGAGTATTCATAGAATATTAGTAAGTAAAAACACGAACGAATTGAAAACCAATGTAATTGCGGAAATCGCTGGAAAACCAAGGCGTCTAATGCTAGTTTAGATTTTATATTAGTTACCACTCAGGACTCAATATCCGCCAACCACCCCATAATATTAGTGTACGGCTCTCATTATAGATTATTTTTTTTTTACTTTCCTCGTGATTAAATTAAAATTTTTTAATTAAAAATTGTTTGTAGATTTGTTTTCTTATTTCATTTTATATAACTAAAATAACTTTTTTATATTATTAATATTTTTTTATTACCTTTGAAAAGAAAAAAATCTGAGTTTAAACCAACCACGCCCGTCTATTGGGATCAGTGTTGAGCAGCAACATAAAATGCACTCAACGCTTTGCTAGCTCCTAAGTCAAATTCCCTGCGTAGCATCGACACAGACACATACACACCACATAATATATATATATATATATACTATATATACTATATATATATATATATATATATATAAAATATATATATATATATATTATATATATATATATATATTATATATATAATATATATATAGTTATAATATATATATATATATCACCTTTGCTCCCCCTAAATGAAGTCCTGCCTACGCCCCATATATAATATATATATATATATATATATATATATATATATATAAGTATATATATATATATATATATAAATAACCTCCTCCTTCCACAAAATTGAGAAAAATGAAACTGATACAAAAAAACCGGTTTACATTTAAATTCCTTTTGACAACGTTTTGAAATTTCAATGCTTCCAAACTCATCTTCCGCTCAGCCTCCTGCATTGAACGGCATCCATGTCTTCTCAATGATCCTCCACGCGAACTTTCCCATCTCTTCCTAGGTTTTCCTCTTGGTCTCGTTTTCCTCCGGTCTCCACTCCCATCTCTTTTTGGCTATTCTCCCCTCTTGCATCCTCTCCAGGTGTCCCCACTACCTTAATCTGGCTGAATCCATCTTATTCAATATAGCCTCCACTCCAACCTCCTCCCTTATTCTTTCGTTTTCTCTGTCTGTCCTCTTCTAGTCTTTTCCATTATCGCTCTCAAACGTACATCCTCGCCGACTGTATTCTACTATCCCTCTCTTGTTGTCCGTACTCATGTCTCTGCTCCCATATCGTAAATCGGTGTTAAACACAGCTTCCAAAAGATCATCGCTTTTCACCTCCATCACTCCATTTGTTTAACTTTCAGTATGGGATACCTGCTCTTACTGCTCCCCCATACTAAAGCTTATCCACTTAAATGATCTCTTGGTACCATTTTCCTCCCTCTGTCTTCCAATACTCCCGCCCAAATATTTACATTTCTCCACCGCTTTGCTCAGTCCCCCTCCACCCTCTAATTTCTTTCCCAAAAACCCCTCCCCCTTCTTTTTCCCTTCCTTTCCCCTTTTTCCCCCCCTCTACTGACCACCATGAATCTCCGTCTTTTTTTGAGTTTAATAGTCAAGCCGGCCTCTCTCAGCCTGGTTGGCAAAACATATCACTTCCTCTCCACCTGTCTCCCTCTTCGCTCCAGCACGCCAAAGTCAATCCGACAATATGCCAAAATATCATGCGTCCAAATCCCGATTTCTTCTCTTCCCTTTCTTTATAATACTCCAGATACGATACAAACAAAATTGGTGACAACACGCTTTCCTGTTTGACTCCAGTTCTCACCTCGAACCATTCCTTATTCTCATATTCTTTTCTTACATTACATTTGCTATTCCCGTACAAACTCTCCCAGAGCTCCTCTCATCTTTCTACCCACTGCATATTCTCTCTTCCAGCAAACTCTCCAAAAGGTTCTCTCTCTAGGCACCTGATCGAAAGCTTTTTCTCAGAATTCGATCTATGAAAAGCTATATATGCTCAATTTGTTGAATTCCCATACATTTTCCCAGACGTAAATTCTTCAAGAGGGCGATACAAGAGATTTCCGTTCGTGTTTCTGTTCTTTCTTATCCGTGCTGCTGTTCCCGCCAGTCTGGCTCTACTAACTATATTCTCAACTTTTCCCTAAAAATTCTCTCATTTGTTTTTGCCAGATGGTTTCAACAAAGAAATTCCTCTGTAGTTTTTTGCAGTCTTTTTAGTCTTCCTTTTTTCCCTTATATATTGGCACTATAATGACTTTCCCAATCCTTCTGGTACTTCACTCTCGTTCCAAACACCCATTAAACAGTTTCAAAATTTCTATCTTTCATTTTCTCTTCCCTCTTTTATCAATTCTAGGGGTATCCCATCTTCACACCGGTGCCTTACCGTTCTTCATCGCCACCTCTAATTCTTTCATAGTTATCTCCTCCCAACACGTAAGGTTCCGCATCATCCACCATCTCTTTTCCCTCCTCCTCCCCCTGTTCATTCACATTTAGCAGTTCACTCAAGAACTCCGTCCATCTCCTGTTTGTGTCTATTGATTTCACCAAAACCTCTTCCTTGCTTATCCTTGATGTTGCACACTTTCCTCTTTGATTCTCTATATGTTTTTGCCAGTCTATAAATCTTCTTCCTTTCTGGCTTCCCATCTTCCATCATTTCTTCCGCCTCTCTCTTTGCAGCCCCTTCTTTTACTTTTCTTTTCACTCTCTCTGCATCATTTCTTGCCTCCACATACTGAGGCCTTGTTTCTACGGTTCTATTTTCAGCCACCTTTTCATCAATACCGTTTTCCTCTTTATTGCTCCTTCACTTCTCAAATCCACCAACTTGTGTGTCTTTTCCTTTCGTTCCTTCACCCATCTTTTGCCTAGAGTCTACTTCTGCAACCTCTTTTTTCGTTTCTTTATTCTCTCGCATCTTTCCTACTCCTTCTAATTGTTCTAAGTCTTCATTATTTTTCTAATTATTTCCCCCTTTTCTTGTCAATTCCTTCAAGTGATTCCACTTTAATCACATTTCTCTTTCTTTATTCTGGCAGCTTTTCTGCCCTCACCACCAGGTCCGTCATCAGCAATCTAATGAATCCGATCCATTGTTCATCGCAGGTATTACTTAAACATTCTTATTATCCTACTAATCAGATTGATATTATATAGTTCTACAATAGTCTCTGATGAATTCTCCCTGTGATATTATTCCATCTATACTTGCGAACGTATGTTGAGTCCTTCGTTAAAAAAACCCTCAAGATCTTTTCATCCGCTTCCTCAAACAGAAATCTAATCAGCATCTCTCCTTCAATATTCCTTACCTCCTCTCCATACTGTCCTACCATTGTCTCCACACCCGTCTCTTCTCGCTTCCCACTGGCAATTGAATCTCCAATCAGAAACAGTACATCCTCTTCTCTTCCTCCGTCTTCTACATTCTCCTCGCAACATTTCCATATGCTGTTCTTTTTTTCCTCTTCCCGAGTGTCCCTGTTTGCAGCAAATATACCCTGATAGAAGTGGTACTCTTTGCCTTGATTTTAATAGTGCAATCTTATAAGTCTTTCGTGTAAGACTTCTATGGTCTGTATGAACGGGACATCTTCGGCCCTATTATGAAGCCTACTCCATTTGCTTTCTGAATTCCCCTCCTAATTACCCCTTTATATATCAATACATATCCTCCTTCCATATCTCTTCCTCCTCTCTTATCCTCTCATTCGCATTTCTGCCATTCCAATCACTGTCGATCTCCTCCTCCTCATCATCTCCAGGATCTCCCCCTCCTTTCCACCATACGTCTCAATTTTAAGCGTAGCGCATCTAATCTTAAAACATTATTCAAGTTCCTGGTCCAAAATCGTTTCCGGGTCTGTTTACCTAAAGGTCTGTCTACTTCCAAGGCTGGTCCTTGAGTATATATATAATATATATATATATTATATATATATATATAATATATATATATATATATCTATATATATAATATATATATATATATATATATATATCATTATATTTTTTTTATACCCATGTTCTTATTTTTATATAATATATTATATATATAATATATATATATATCAGGGCTCTCCGGAGCCGGCAAATTTTTTTCGGCCCGACTCCGCCTCCGGCTCCAGCATTTTAAAAATTACACGCGCTCCGACTCCGGCTCCGGCTCCAGCAATTTTAAAATTACGCGCGGCTCCGACTCCGGCTTTCCGGCTCCAAGCATTTTAAAATGACCCGGCCTCCGACTCCGGCTCCGGCATTTTAAAACTTGTTTCGCTTCGACTCCGGCTCCGGTTCCAGCTCCAACCCTCGTTATAATTTCTTCTCCATTTACAGAAATAAAATCAATTAATTCTGATACAAAATTTTGGGGGTATGATGAAATTAAATGTTTAAGGACATCTTTATTAACTTTGAATTTAAGACTTAGAAAATATTTTTATAAGAAAATAAGAATTTTAAAAAATACAGAAAAGGAATCATTCACTCACTTCTTCCTAAATTTTAATATAATTCCCTCTTTGAACGATGAACTGCTTGTACAGTTTACGTATATAATTTTATTATTTTGTTTCCTAAAAAAGAATAAAAATCATATTTTGATTCACCTCTAAAGTTTAAATCATTTCCTCGTTGATACTAATGAGCCTGACATAATTTTTATTCAAACAGATTTTATATATGAATATATATATATATATATATATAATATATATATCTATATATTATTTGTAAAGCAGGTTTGTATATAATATATATATATATATATATATATAATATATATATATATATATATTATATATATAATATATATATTATTATATATACATATATATATCATATCATATACTATATATATATATATATATATATAATATATATATATAGTATATATATATATATATATATATATATATATATATATATATATATATATATATATATATATATATATATAAATATATATATATATATATATTATATTATATAATATATATATATATAATAATATAACAAGCGTTAAAATAAAAAATATATATATATTAATATATATATATATATATATATATATATATATATATATAATATATATAATATAGTATACCGAGTATATATATTATATATATATATATAATTCCCTTTCTTCCTAACTTTTTAAAATACTTTATCTTTGAACAGCCCGACCATATTTAATATAAATTTATTCAAAACAAATGTTCTTAAAAAATAAAACCATCAATAAAATCTTCTTTTAACGAGGTCCTTAGATCCGTTTTTTAATTATTTTTAAAGAAGAAAATGAAGCTCTCACATTCACTTGAATAGGGCAAAGCTGTAATTGGTGGCAAGCGGCATCTTGAAAAAAATTTTAGGATAGCAATTGAATGCCTCTTTAACTGATAACTTGATTTCCGGTCGATATTTTTCATTATTCCATCTAATGACTTATGGAATTCTACCTTTTATTTTTTCTAGAAGATATTTAGGTTGAATGTCTTTTACTAGTAGATTGTCTTTTTAGTTTTTCAATCGCTTTTTCTGCATGCTCCAATTTTTCCCATTATCTGGCAAATGTGACCTCTTCATCTTCATCTGACAAAATTCTACAAGGGAGGATTCCTGAAACTCCTGAACTATCTGACTCCGCCCAGATTTCTGTTCGGTAGCGTTATTCATTTTAAGTCCTAGTTCACAACGAACACTCCTAGCTTTAAAATATCAGATTTCTTCAGTTCTGGGAAAGATTCTAAACAAGATTGTCGACAAAAATATTTTATCTTCAGTTAACATTCTTTCCTTCCTTTTCATGGAATTTATTTGTTATTTGCTAAAATCCGTTCTATATAAAAATTTTCCTGCAGTCAATTCTTTTATTTGAATATTTTTTTGTTGTAAAGTATGTATGGGTGTTTTAAATAATTCTTTCGAGTTATTCTCGATTTTGGTTCCCACTGATTGTCGGAGAAGAGAAAGTTCAGAAAGTATCGGCAGCATCAAACTACTCTTATAATCTTTTTAGTGTGCAAGAAGCCTTTAGAGCATAAGACATGTATTTCCCCATTTTGTCTCTTGACCTAAGATTGAAACTTTTGCAGCTTGATTCTTTAGAACTTCCATTAATTTTGAGGTAAACGTGCTGCTTTTGCTATTTGTCTCGCTTTGCTTATATGCTGTATGACTATTGTGGAGACCATCACGCAGTGCCAACTGTAAAGTATGAACTCCACATCTCATGTGTGCAATGTTAACGTTATCGGAACATAGTCTTTTCATAAGTTTTATCAAGTTTATTCTGAAACAACTATACTCTTCGTTTTGACATTCAATAAAATCAGTATCACATTTACCAGCTTCCTATTCCTCACCCTCATTGTCCTTTTTTAAT
>JABUQX010098787.1:0-32500 GCA_015478945.1 Trachelipus rathkii
ATTTCTAATAAATTTATAATATAATAATAATTAAATATTGAATATAATAATAATAAAAAAATTACATAATAATATAATATCAATATAAATAAAATAATAGATATAATATATATATAATATTAAATAAATATAATTAAATAATAAATAAATAAAATTATGTAAATAATATATAATAGATAATTATAATAAATAATAATAATCAATAAATCACAATAATAATATTAAAAATAATAATATATTTAATAACTTAATATATATCAATAATTAATAATATAGAATAATTGGCTAACAGATGAGTCTGCCACGATTAACTATCTACACTGAAGACGTAATGTATTCGAACTATAATAACTAATACTATCATAGCAATAATTCAAATATAAAAAAAATAATAATAATAATAATAATAATAATAATAATAATAATAATAATAATAATAATTGTAAATATAATAATATGATTGGCCAAACAGGCCTTCAATTACAACCTTAGGAGAGTTCACAATAAACACCTGGGGCACATCCTTTCCGCCACTAACCCCACCTCCAGCTCCAATAATGAACACTCCCTCCATCAGATCCCACACGCTCCAACTTAGGTCACCCTCTTCGGTTTTTTCACTGGATTTAATTCATACTTAGTTCAGTATCACATCACTTACTCCGTGATAAATTTGAGCGAGTAAGCTGTTCAGTCAAAATCCTTCTTGATGATACTTATCATTAAACATCAAACACTAAGAATCTTCCTCTGAGTCATAATTCTTCCTCCACTATGCTCAATCGTATTTTGAGTCTAAACGTCTTTCCCATTGCGCCCCATCTGACTACGCTATTATGATTTCCACCTGTCTGCACAATTCTTTTAAACTTTGCTCTAAACCCAGTACCAATATTCACGCAATCTCATCTTATTCACCATTTTTAATATAACATAATTTTCCCCTCTAGTCCTTAACTTGCATAGCGTATTCATAAGGTCGGTTACGTATATTTGCTCTTATTATAGATAAGATAAACTTCAAGCACTCTCCTGTTCACATATAATTAATAAGCAAATATATTACCTCATGATATCTTATTTCACTATGTATTCTTGAATTTTTATTTATATCACATATTAATTTTCCTATTGTTATTATTATCACTCAATTTTAACTTAACATTATAGTATTGCTATTATACCTTGATACTATTTATTATCGTATATTAATCAGGAAATATACCATTCATATATTTTTAGTTCCTTTATATTTATTACTGTACATATTAAGATATCATACTTAGTTTTATTTTATTACTTATTATTATATTCTCTAATAATACAATTTATTATTTCATATTATTATTATTATATTTAGTTTATTATAAATTTTACTTCATTATTAATATAAATATAATTTATGATATTTATAATGTGTGATGATCTTGCTCAGTCATGGTACTCGATTAATCTTCAAGTGTGTCGAAAGACGAGTTTAGTGTGAGGTGAAGTGTTGAGTACTAACTAGTGCTCTGGTTGTTATTTCAGTATATGTAGTAGTAGTAGTAGTAGTTGAGTTAGTTTACAATTAGATAATTATTTATTTTACTTTATATAATCATATTTCTATTTCTACTCACCAATGTGTTCAAATATATATTAGTATTAATTTTTTATTATTAATAATGATTTATGACATGATATTATTCTTTAAAAAATATAATATATATTATTACATTATTTAGTGAATGTTGTACTAGAGTATTATTGTTTGTTAATGTTACACTATTAGATAAACCGTTGTTATTATTAATATTTAATAAAAGTATCCATTATATGATAATAATAATTTATAATTAAGATAATTATTATTATTATTAATTATTATTTAATTAATATATTATTATATATTTTATTATTAATTATTTATATTTATTATTTATATAATTATTATTGTGAATTCTATCTTCTGAGTTTATAATTTATATAATATCAGCATTGGGGTCCATTTAATTAGTTTTCTAATTTTATTGTATAATTCTATATATACCAACTATCTACTATCCCAATATCCCTAATTATTAACTACTTAGCTGTTATTAACTATAAATTGTAGTAAATTTATCTATCATACTAGTATACCCTATTTAAACTTTATAAACTACTAGTTTTATTACTTACACTACAAGCATGTTTCCAATATTTTACTATATATATATACACTGTTTATATATGGTTACATATATTGCTATATAAATATTCCATCTGTATTTAAATTAACTAACTATATAATATATATATATATATAATATATAAAATTAATAATAATAATAATAATAATAATAATAATATAATAATAAATAATAATAATAATAATAATTAATAATAATAATAATACATAATAATAATAATTAATAATTAAATTTTATATATTAATAATTAATAATTATATTTATTATATATTATGTATTTACTCTCAATTGTTATTATTAATTATATTATATATATTATATAAATTAAATTTTAATATTATTATATTATTATATAAATTATTTTATAAATTCAGTACATTATAATATATGCCCTTTCAGATAACTGCAATGTAACATGTGTTGATAACACCATAGTATAAATAATTGAGTTTTTGTTTGGTCCGGAGACACTACAGGTCACAGAGAGAATTCGCTAAGATAAACGAATTACACCATGAGCTAAGACCACCTACTTATCACATTGATTATCTGTATCATCACTCTTCTCTGTACGAGTATATAAAAATGAGGATCCCAATTTCTATTTAATGATACAGTGACACAACTGAATATACTTCGATTTGACAATTATATAAATATTATAATTCATTATATCATAATATTTATTATTAAAACTATGTAATAATATATATAAAATTATAATATATATATATATATATTAATATATATAAATATATATATATATATTATATATATATATAATATTAATTAATTATATATATATATATTAATATATATATTATATATATTATATATATTAATTAATATTATATCATATAATATTATAATATTATTTATAATATATATATATTAATATAGCTAATATATATATATAATATAATATTAAACTATTTAATATTAATATGATATTATATTAATATATATAATATATTAATATATATATTATAATTTAATATATATACATATAAATTAATATATTAATAATATATATATATATTTTATAATATATAAATATAAATATATATATATATTTATATTAAAATATATATATATATATATATATATATATATAATATATATATATATAATATAATATTATATTAATATAATATATATATATTATATATATATATATATATATATATTATATATATTAATTAATAATAATATATATATATATAATTATATATTATATATTTAATATATTATTATATATTATTATATATATATATATATGTTGAGATTGGACGGAAACTTCCGAAACCAAGGGTGGTGCAGGAAGTATGTTAGTTTGTATTATGACCAATACTTTTTTTTCAATTCTTGCGGTCCAATAGTAACCGAAGTTGAATATGCTCAGATCTACTTGCATGCAACAAGGACTTTAAGGAAGGACTTAAAATTATGTAGCTTATTTTATTCTCACATAAATATAATTAGTGATATGAAGTTTATAATTGTATATGACTTCACAAATTATTTACACAAAGCCAACCTTATACCACAAACAATTATAATTTTAACTAAACACAAATAAGGAGTATGCAACCTTTCATAAGTACAGTATTTGTCTCTATAACTATCTAGCTTTTTATAGAGATATCATACGTATACCTAATGATATCTGACCTTGTGCATGAGGGTGATTCTTTGGTGCGTTATAGAGATATACGATAGAATATTAAACTTTATGTTTTGAATAAATCCACATAGGACTGGCATTGATGTTACTGCATGATATTATCAGATGGACTTTTAATTTGGTGCTATAAAGGGCTTGTTAGTGCAAATGCTTCCAATTAATATTATATATATATTATATATATAATAATATATATTATTATATATATATAATATATAAATAATATATATATCTCTGAGACACTGACATTTATATCTACACATTCCAAGGGAGAACGTTAATTTTATATTATGTTTATACTTATATATTATATAGTATATAAGTAATATTAATGTCGCTACTAAATTATACGATCAATATAGAGGTAATCGTAAATAGAGCTAGTAACGTCGCTTATTTATATTTAAAATATAACGTTAGTAGAGTATTGCATATAATATTGGGAAATATATATATAAGATATATAATTAATATATATATAATATATATATATATTATAAATATATATATATATATTTAGATTATATATATATATTATATATATATATGATATATATATTAATTTAATATAATATATTATATATATAATTATAAAAATATATATATTTATATATTAATATTATAATATATAATAAATATATATTAATAGATATATTATATATTAATATTAATTATATATATATATATTATATATATATAATATATTATATATATGATATAATATATAAATATATATAATATAACATTAATTAATATTAAATATATATAAATATATATATAGATATATACGTATATAATATTGTATATGTGTGTTATATGGATGTAGAGTGTTTGTGTGTGTTTAGTGTGAGTTGATGTGAAAGATTGGAAATAAAATATTTATTCGCGGAGGATGAGCGAGGGGTTTTTCACAATGATTATAATTTTCAAAAACACTCACATATTATACTGTTGACCTATCGTGAGCGTTTTAATCAACTTACTAAAAGAAGTAAATATTTCTAATAGTATATAATATATAATATATAAATATATAGTATATATATATATATATATAATATATATACTATATATATATATATATATATATACTATATACTATATAGTATATATATATATATAATATTATAATATAGATATATATATATTAAATTATATGATTATATAGTGGAGGTGAGACTCCAGAACTTTTTTACTACTTACGGTAGCTCTCTTATATATCACTTCTCTATCTCTCTTCTACTCTCTCTATCATCTCTCATTCACTATCTCACTCTATATATTAAGTATAATATATATATATATATATATATATATAATATAATATATATATATTAATTTATTATATATATAAATAAGTATATTTATATTAAAATTAAAAAATATTTAATATTAATAAATATATTAATATATATATATTATATATATTACTAAGGGATTGTTTAATTATTCTAAGGTATCCCATTGCCCTTGATATATTTTTTCCGTTGTTTTTATTATTTGTTATAAGAAGTTCTTAAAAAGTAGTTAAAAATTAAATTATCCTTAAAAATCGTAGAAAATGCTTATACCAGATTGAAAGAACAGAACCTTATATAGTAATATATAGCAATATATATATAACTATATAGTTCTTATAGACTTATACAACACAATATAGAGAGAGAGTATAGTATAGTAGAACACCCAAATTTATATTCGACATTATTCATTAGTTAATCTCTAATTAAAAAAGTTTTCTTTAATTCAAAATTTAAATTCTATGTAGGTTAACTATAGTATTTACAAGGTTAGTTTTTGTGAGTATTGAGAGTATAATTAGATATTTATATATTGTAAATTTTTGGTGTTGAAAATAATAGACATTAAGTAAACAAATAAATTTATATATTCAATTTTTTTAAATAAAACGAATGATTTATTAGAAGTCACCCCTAGGAAAAAAAATTTATTTAAAATATAAATTTAATTCAATTTTAATTTAATAATTTACACAGCTCTTCCTAAAATTTTTTATAATCTCACAATTTTATTTTTCAAAATTAAATCGAGCCTCGTCAACAGTTTTTAATGAGTAATTGATTGAAAATAACATTATATATACATAATGGCAAGCGTTTCTTACATCACTTTTATGAATTTTATATTATTATAAATAAATTATATTTATTTAATGTAATTATGTAAATTATTTTCTTTTCATATACTGGATGCTCGAATTCTTATTCGATAAAGAATAAAGACTAACATACTTATTTCGGTTGTAAACAAAAAAAATAATGACGTGAAATAAAATACATAATCCTCAAGAGAATCCTGTTTCTATATAATATCGGGCTAAGCCCGAGCAGATACAGGGGAAAAACCCGTGTGTAAGAGTCGCCTCTGAATAAATATTATATATACATATATTATTTAGGTATGGAAATCTACTGTAACCTATGATAATAACTATTTTTAGTGTGAACGGAATAATGATATATAAATAAATAAAAAAAAATCACAAAAAAAAAAATATCATTATCTACATATATAACTAGCAATCGACTACATAGAGAGTCATGATAAAAAAAGGAATTAACTATATTTTTGTGGAATCCACCTTTAGTAATAGAATAATTTAGATATTAGGTATCATATCTATATAAAATGTAAAATATAATAAAAAAAAATAATAATATAAATAAATAATAAACATTACTTTTGATTGATGCTTGGACTTGGGTGGGCTTTCTATATTTTATTATTCTAACTTTGGAAATATATAAATAAAGTTAACATGGACGATATATATAGAGATATTATATATATATATATAATATATAATTTTGTTATAATATTAAGGTTATATATTTAACATATCGTATGACTAAATGAGATAATAATGAGAGTGAGTATACTACGAATACCGGACGGTATATAGGATACATATATATAAACGGTACGTACTAAGGGTGAGGTGAGGACGTTTATCCAACTATTCAACCGTATAGTAGTATGTATAAATATATATATATATATATATATAGTAGGTAAGTGAGGTGACTGGTAGGAACCTTAGTACCATCAGCTAACGTGATCAATATATTTTATACACTTAAGTTAGTACTATCTAAAGATATAACGCAAATAGGTTATAGGTAGCGGGGGAGTTCCGGTAGACTCTCATGCCCGGAGGTGGAGAGGAAATTAGTCCTAACCCCGTCGTTCCTGTATACGATAAATACGGCCGAGGAGACCTACGACTACCTGCCTATACTAGTAAGAGTATGCGGAGTATTATTAACATCCTTGGGGATATATTCTTTAGTTAAATAAAAAAAGCAAAAATTATATTAAAGTCTATATAAAATTCATATCAGATTTTATATTATAATATATTATATTTTGATAGATAAAATAAAATACTATAGATTTAACTATATTATTTATTTAAACAATAATTATTATATTATATATTATATTTTTTTTACATTTTTCCTATTGTATAGATTTACCATAGATTACCAAAATAACATGTATTTCTTCGCTTATAGTCTTAATTGTAGTTTTCTGAGATATATAACTTCTTTACGTTAATATTTTATTTATTTTCTAATGTGGTTATTTTTGAATTTTTACATTTCCAGCACTAAAATGTTACCAGGATTCCAAGCAATGTAATTCCTTTTCCCTGTATAACTAATTGCGCCGTGTGTATGATTATTATGTTTGAATGATATTGAAGTTTGTACGTTTTAACACAATTATTACACCAATATAATATATATATTATAATATAATTAATATATATATATATTATATATTAATATAGTATCATATATATATATATTATATAAGTATATACTATATATATATATTTTATATAATATAATTAAATAATATATATTAAATAACTATATATATTCATATATATAACATTATATATACAAAAAATATACAATCTGTTATAATAATATATGGGAGTATATATATCTATATATATATATATATATATATAGGGACTTATCCTTTAAAAGGAAGTTAACCGATATTTATCGAACAGACGATGTAATCGATTTTTTTTCGATTATTTCAAGGCAATAAGTGCGTGTGGAGGTTTGCAAGTGATATGTCTTATCTTACTATTTATATTTAAAACACGATATTATGTGGAGATAACCTGTCAAACATAGGAGTCATAACGATAAATGACAAGTATCAAAAAATAGTCTAGAGTCTCTCAGAGTCTTCTAGCGAGTAGTACGAGCTGGGGTGTGTGCCGAGATATCTGTCGGTCCCCCCTATGATCCATCTCCGTCGGCTACAAGAGTCAAACAAGGGAGTGCATAAAGAAGACATGAAATAGTAAGTTAGAGAATATATTACATGCAATACATTTTATACTTCTTACAGTGATAAAGACAAAAAAATCAAATCCGATTGTGGAATAGACTCTCGCGAGGCGGATCTTTTATTCTCGACTATATTATATGGCTACACATATAACAGCATCACTAGAGAGAAGAGAATGTCACACTTGAGACAGAGATCCCTGCTGATATAAATATACAAGTAGCTCACAAGAATATTATTATTAAAAGCTTGATACGGACCGCAGCGTAAAGGAAAATCTATAAATATATAGTATGAAGGAGGATCAAATGCACAGTTTCTACTGATACTGATACTAAATTCAATAAATTTGCATTTCTATTAAATATTTATTGGCAGTTATGCAAGAATTTGTAAAAAAAGTATTGCTATACGAAATTCAAGAGAAAAGTTATAGGAAGATTCCACATATATATATATATCATCACAGTGGTACCGTATATACTATATATCAATAATGTCAACTTAAAAGAAAACATATTGATATATCTTGGGTGCATTCATAGATTATGCTGGAAAATTATTTTAAAATAGTAAAGGACAAGAAAGTAAGAGTAGAGAGAGAGTGAGAGTAAGATAAGTGATAAGAGTGAGAGTAGAGAGATGTTAAGACGAGACGAAAGCACAGAACGTGGAGAGAGAGTAGAGAGAGTATAGGAGAGCGCGAGTAGTAAGTGAGTTATGAAATTTTACATAGAGCAGTGAAGTTCATTTTTCTAGCAATATATATATTAATCTCTTTTTTTTTTTTTTTTACCACTTTACAGAAAAAAAAATGAAACATTACAGAATCTCTCATCTTAGTAGTCTTTTTTAAAATTCATATTAATAAAATTATTCGTGGAGTTAGACTTGCCAGAGCTTGTGGATCTCAAAGCAGCTTAGACTCACCAGAATATATTGAAAGTCCTCCTCGTTTACTAAATATTATTAGGCAAGAAATCCGTTCGGTATTATTCTGAACTTGGATAGACCCTATTATAAATTACTATGGGTATATATATAAAGTTATATCATCGAAAATGAGAAACTCCTTTGTAATCAGTAATAATGGTACTATATATATATATAAATCTATAAGTAATAATCTTTAAGTACAAACATGATATCATATCGTTTCATGAGTTATTGAACCAAATGAATAGAGGAAATAAGCACCGTGCTCTAGCAAATGATACTTATTGGATACTACTTATAATACAAGCACTCCCTGAAATCATTTGCTCAGGATAGAAAAGTGTGCGCTAGCATCAAATCGCACCGACACAAAGTCTATTAACTATATGGATATAATCGTATAAAAATCTACATTGAATATGAAATATATCATATTTTCATATCTCAAGTGCATTATTATTATGTTCATACGTGAGGAGAGAGAGGAAATTAACTATAAAAACGCTAAAGCTTTGATTTTCTTGAGATATACAATAAATAAAAAAAAACACACAAAATACAGTTTAATAATAATAATAAATAAAAGCAATAAATATACAAAATAATCGAGCACATAAACACATACACGATTACATACACTGATATATATATAAACATAAAAATATATTAAATAGGTAATATAACCAATTATACATTCTGAGGCATACTAAAATAAATTAACTATAACTTCACAGAGTACAACGGTGTAAACATTAACTATATATTTGTATAGAGAGTAAAAAGGGTCGATAACAAAAGAAATTAGCGACTATAGTGCTAATCGGTGTAACGAAATCTCTATATATTATATATGTATAATCTATATACTTTAGCATAATATATATTTTATCGAGTAAGCATTTATCGTATAACACATATATATATAATAGAGTGTGAGAGTATAAGCTAAGCTAGCGAAAATAGATTTATTTACTTATAGTAAATAAAGTACTGATAATTCTTCTCTCTCTCCAATCTTCGCGAAAGCATTATCTTTCTCTCTCTCATACATCTACAACTTAATCTTAATTTTTTAAAAATTTTGGATTAAAATATACATTTGTTTACTACTCCATCTCGTTACGTTATCTCTTTCCTCACCTATTTGCTCTCTTTTATTCAAATCAATTTCTCACGTCGAAGATTATCTCATCGTCACCTTCTGGACTACTACTTTCTTCTATATTATTTTTTAAATTTATAATCTCATGGACATTGCTTTATTCCAGGAGAATAGCTCTACAGGAAATTGGTTCCTAAGATCCACACAAGGAATCAAACCACCTATGAACTCTCCACCACCGCAAACCAATAGCATCACAATTAGTTATTGATTCCTTATTATTTTTATTTATTTATATATTATTGGCATTTTATATATGTTACCTGAGAATAAATTCAACTATTTAAAATAGATCCAATTAATATGATTTGCTAAATTGAACGCTGGGTCATATATATCTTCCATCTCATATCAGTAACATTTATTTAAATTGAGTCATTCAGAATGTTGGAGCTTCTCATATGTAATTTATACAGGTCAACTAATGATTTCCTTATGGCCAAAAGTGAAAAATATATATATATATATATACTAACAACGCAATTTCCTTTTTAGCATTGTTATATTCGTGGGGTATATATATACGGGTATATATGATATATATGATTATTATTTTAGGTATATATTAATTATTATATTATAGGGTTTAGTGATATAGTTACGTTATTATATAATAAAATATACTATAAAGGATACTGTTAAGTCATTGCCTAATATATATATAGGTACTAATAGTTTCATGGGTATTTAAGCTAGGAGTTCATCCATAGTACTATAGTGGTGTGTTTCTGATTACGTAGGATTATAAGTTAATTTAAGCCAAAGTGAGTGAGCCTGAGTGATAGTTGAATTAGATATGATAAACTTAGCTTTTTAGGAGATAACAAGAACATTAGTACGGATCTTATAATTAAATATAAATAACTTCTGAAACAAAAATAAGTAATTATTATAAAATGTCTGAGTAGCTTTCTTCTTATCTCTATATCATTCTTAATTATTTAATGGCTATTTAAAATATCTTTAGTATTTGTTCAATAGGTTTATTATGATATTCAGTATATTAATTTTCGAGATTTGTCCAATATATTGAGACTCGTTAACTTACATTTTCAACTATCACATTAAATACTAGGACGTGATCAATATGTTTATTATACGCTCCTCAAGATGTGGGTGTATAAATACATCTTGTCAGATATCTAACAAGGTGTTTTGTTGAATTGAATTAACAGTCATATTATGTAAGATAGCAGCTCGAGGTTCTACATTCGTTGTTTATTTGAATATGATATCTAGATATATTATAGAACGATCTTAAGTTGATATTTCTGTTTCTAAATATTGGAGCCAGACAGAGATATTCGAATCACTGATATATTTCGACGTAGCAATTTTATCAAAAGAATAGACACTATTTCGAGACGAGTGAATAATGTAAAACAATAATGAATTAACATTATGAAATCTTGCATAATTACTGTAGCTAATGCACATGTCATTTATAAACTAGAATATATGACCCATGATATAGATAATTAAACGTATATTAAGTGCTCTGAGCTAGAAGAAATCTTCCGCACTATATTCATGAGTGTGAAGATCTTGTACATCCACTTATAGCATATAAACATCATTCTTGACTGCATCCTCTGTGACCTGAAGAGACGTTATATGTAACACTGCATCGAAACCATTATTCAGTCATAAAGTCATAAACTCATTTGACTTAAATTATTCCCATCTTAGATATATGATAATATACTAGAGATATAATATGACTACCATATGGAGTAATATACCACCATGGTGATTAATCAACTGAGAGTTAAGTATAGTGAGAGAATATATATCATTATAATTTGTTATAGCAGTAGTCAAGCTCGTATGTATTTGACTTTAAGAATTATCTCAAGAGGTCACAATACGTATGTCTAACAAGTACCTTCTTCACTCATCATAAAATCATAACACATATAATTCTAAGATGACAATTAGCACATTCATTGCAGATATTATTATCTCGTGTGATATAATTATCCTGATCTGGAGTTAGAGCATAAGCAACGTGAGAGTTTGGAGAACACGTATAGTCCTTATAATCTCAAGTTATTAAGAATTTTTAAATTATCATAAAATATTTAAACCACTAGGTAAATTGAATATGTGATATATCTATAATAGTAGATATATTAATATATATAAATTACAGATTACTATATATTAGTGTCCCAACAGACTACTTAATATAGATTAATAATAAAATATTATTCTAATATTCTATAAACATAGAGGTATATATATATATATGATTCAATATTTAATATTATATTACCATACTCTTATTATTAAGTTTTATTAAATATTATTATAAATATTACTAAATAGAATATATAAAATTAATAAATATATAAATATATACGTGATAATATATCTCCTTTAACTTGCTTATCCTCAAATTTTTTAAAATATTAACAAGGTGATATCCATATGAAAATAACGTGAGATGGCGAATAACTAACTAATATACGCATATATAAGTTAGGTGATATATATTACCTACTCTTGTATTTATATTTTTAGTTCACGTGAATTTAAATATGTAAACTTCAAGATTAATATATCTAGTTTACTGTGTGTTAGAACATCCACTAATATAAAAACATGGTAGTTAATATATTATTATATTATTATAGCTTTCTTTTACCTCATATTAATAAGAAGCATTGTTCTAAATCGATGACTATCCCCAATTATCACTTACCCCGAGTACATATCAATATAAATTTTTATGAGAGGAGTATACTAAAATATTATCCAAAGATGTCTTATTAACCACAGACCGAGAGGAATAAGCTCCTCAAACCTCTCCTTTACTGATGATAATCCTGCACTCTAGAATTAACTGAGATGGTCCTGGGTCTCCTTCCATCGTATACTCGTTATCCTAAGTTCGATGATTAACCCTAACAATGACGAAAATAATGAGAATATATATTGAGAGTGAAGTCTAAAAAAGGCATGAGCTACTTACTCGAGGTGCCCATATATATTGATTCTATATCTATCTAGTAATCACTTATTATGTTAAGCCAACTCTAAATTGAAATATCATATAAATTATGTCACTGAGACACTCAGATTCATACGGCTCCAAGTTCTTTTCTACTCTTGTAAGGTTTTGTAGAGGAGCATGAATATAATTCACACACATTATTATTTGTATATAGAGAGTAAATATATGCTATCCGTGAGTCAAGTATTCTGTACCATTCGTTTTATTAACCCTAGTTAAAGCATTTTTATTTTTTTTTATTTTTATTATTTTTTTTTTTTTCTTTCTTGCTTAATGTTCTCATCGGATTATATATACTTGTAATAGTCTTTTATTCTTTGATTGACTAGCACACAGATGCTGATGGGAGAAGCCGTTGTCTGAAATTATAGTATACTTATCTTCACTCAAATTTCCATTAATAGTAATCAACGTACTGAGAACTAGTAAAATGTTTAATCCTTATAGGATACTGTGAACCTGAGAATTGGACTTGAAGACGGTCTTAACAACTTTATACTACAGTATTCTCGAGTAGTTATTTCACATCACTATTAGGATATTTCCCGACGGACATGAAATATCTTCTCAGAAAGGAGAGTCAGCTCTGCACTGTTGAGAGAGATTTTTGGTTTTGTAACTGCAAGACGAGCTGATAATAGTCATCTGATTTTAGCTTGTACACCGATGTCTACCTCTTTATGTAAGTAAATAATATTAGTTTGATCACTCTACTGTTATTTTTGCTCATCGTAATCTCTGTTCAAGCATATACACTCAATAATAGACCGTTAGTTACTGATTTTGCCCAACAAGGCCTTGTTATGAGCTCTCCATCCATATCTATGTATATATAGATATATACTTATATCAATACTGAGTACCATTTCATTTTGTATTATAATATATTTCCTAGCATTAAAGTATTATATTAACGTGTACATAGTGATTTACTGATTATCTATAAGAACAATATTTTCTGACTGAGATGAGTTATACATATCAATATACTATAAGAGTAGAAAACCCCACCTGTAGCTAAGAGACCCGTCCATGAATTTTACTTTATTAGGTTAATACCTAGATACTACAATTCGTATATAACATATATGCTATCTTCTTATATATATACTATATTCATATTATATATATATATATATATACTTACTATACTTAATATATATCTATATATATATATATATATATATTATTACTACTAATATATTTCTATAAGATATCTATATATACATATCTATATATCTATATATTATATTCTCTATATCTCTCATCTCTCATATACTATTGTATTTTATAACCTACCTTCCCAGCAAAATTTTAGGACCTATAGCATTATTATTTTGTAAGCTATAGTAGGTTTATAATATTTTTATGACCTAGGTGCTAACCCTTGTATAGTATATATATAGTATATACCTATATATATTACTATATACTAATTTATTTTCTTATTTATATAATATATAACGATAGTATACGGTATATTATATATATATTATAAATATACAATATAAAGTATATTATAAATATGATTATAAAGTACTCACCTATCTTAATATTTTACTAATGGTATATAGCTATATTAAAATATTATATTATATATTATATATATATATGATGAAAAGAACTAATCACTATTTATATAGGATAGGCTAATAGATTATCAATACTACTATGGAGGTTTGGTTAGTGATGCTGATATTCCAAGATGTATAAGCATACGTGAGGTATAATTTGTCCTGCATTAACGTACACATAGCGGTGAGTTCATAACTCACGTGAGAATGGCTCATTATGTTCAAAGTAGTAGCGTATTACCTTATACTCACTCTTTACCCCACTTTTCATATTTTACACTACTCTATTTAATTCCTATATTAATTGTATCTTTACTATTATCTTACATCTTGTATCATTTGCGAGTGAATTTAAATATGCAATATATTATATACTATTATAAAATATATATTTATATATTATATATATTAATATATTTTATATATTGTATTATAATATATATATATTATATTTTATATTAATTATATACTTTATTTTTTAAATTATAAATAATATTATATATTTATATCACAGTAAATTAATAATTAATCATATATATATATATATAAATATTATATATATATAATTTAATATATATCATAATATATAGTTATATATAATTATATATTTATACACGATATATTATACATATGGTTAGTTTTTATATCCACGATATATGATACATATTTAATTTAATATAACTAGCATTTATATATATAATATATATTATAACCCATAAATATGAAATATAATATATATCAGTATATATATATAAATATTGTGTTTTTATATCCACGATAAATATACATATTATATTCAAAAATTATTTTTACAAAAAAAAGAATATTATAACACATATTAATTAATATATATTATATTATTATATACAAATATAATATAATTATATTAATATGTATATATATTATTATATAAAATATATATATGAAATATTAATATATATATATTATATATATATATATATATATATATTATATATATATAATAATATATAAATATATATATAATATATATATATAATATATATATATATTATATATTATATATATAAGTATATAATATTATATAAATATATATTAATATATATATATATATAAGTATATATTATTATATATATTATTAATATATATAATATATATTAATTAATATATATATATAATATAATATATAAGGTATTCACATCTGAGATATGATGATGTATTGAAACTTGGTATTGATTAACAACTGAGAAATAATATTTTAATCTATTTAGTAAAATAATAGCCTACAATATGATAACTGAGATACACACAATATACTTGAGGTTATTATTTATTTAATTTATTTAATTTTTCTCATTTTTTGCACTAAGTTAGTAACAATATTTAGGTCGTTACTTAAAGTTAAATTATTAAATCACAACAGTTATTTATAATGAATGTTAACTCGCCTCACCAAAAATATGAACTTGCCAGACTTGTCTATTTAAAGGACTCACTTTAATAATATTTATGAGAAAAAACTAAAAAATAATCACAAAGAGTTGACGTATGGTTTATTTTAATAAGTATTTTCTTATGAACTCAATTTAACTCACATATTCGGACAGATTAATGCTGTGATTGATATATGCAAGAATGTACAAACTAAGAAGATCAGTAACTTGCGCGAGTTGTGAATTGGTTAATATAAGCCTATAGTTAGAAGCATTCATATATAATAGTAGAAAGATTTATTGGGTAAGTGATGCGATACGCTTGTGATAGTTGATTGAATGAACCTATTGAATTTCCTACTAGGTCTATTCGTCATATTGATAAGTTTACAGCAACAGTCTATATTGAGTAAATAATGTATAATATACGTATTTAAAAATATGATTTGAGAGAAGTACCTGAAGGAACAAGTAGTGGACTAATTATGGCCAATCACTAAAGTGGTGTAGTGTCAGATCAGCTGCCTCACTCAGGATAATAATACCCTATGCAATAAGAAGGCCACGACTGAGAAAAGATTGAGAAGTCCATATGTGGTAGAAAATTTAATATCTACACACAACTCTTTTATGTGATGAACTTTGCTTCAATTATACATTATCTACTTATTTCGCGAATTTATCAGCGAGCCATCTCGATGATTAGTCCCTAAGCACACAGACTGCATTCTTTCCTCCAAATCACAAACAAAACTTTTACAAGGACGACATCTTTAGAAGTGTTGTAAATCGGTGACATGAGAAGTTTATTTATAATGATTGAATTTATGACTATTGTTTAATAATATACTATTAATATCAAAAGAGAATCTTTATATTTGACGGCGACATTCTGAGACAAGTAACATTCTGGCAATATAATAATAAATTATATATATATATATATAATTAATATATATATATATAATATATTATATATATTATATAAATATATATAATTAATATATATATAATATATATATATATATATAACATATATATATATATAATATTATAATATTATATATAAATTATAATGTATAATATATAAATTCTTTTTTATCAGATTTCATTTAAAAATATATATAATTAATATAATATGTGTAAAAAGTAATGTTTATATGTCAACAACATATTATATATATTAGTATATATATATGGATATAATTATATATATTATTATATATAATTATATTTAATATTATTTTAATATTTTATTTTTATATAGATATTAGCCTTGTAGTAATTTAGAGAAAATAAATATAACCTAATAATATATGTTATAGTTACTGTGATATGTAAACAACAAATTAAATGTATAAAAAAAATTCTTTTTGGCATATTATTAAAAATATTATAATAAGTTATATATATATAGTATTATATATTATTAATTATTATAATAATTATAATATATATAATATATATATATATATTTAATATTATATATATATATATATATATTAGATAATTGATATAGAATGATAGGTATATAATAATGGAGTCGAAAGTAAGAGTTGTGTTAGACAATAATAATGGACGAAAAATGGGTGAAATGTGTTATTTCTCCTTTTTATTAAGTGAAGTAGAATTTTATTTATGAAAAGATAATATTTCAGAAGAATTTAGGAAGACATAATTTTAATTATTGCCAAAAATTAAAAGTTAACCTAATGGAGGGAAATGTTTTATTTTGCCTGCGCCATTATAATACGAGATTTGGTTTTGATGTAAGGGTACGAAATTCATGAAAAATGAATAGATAGAAGATGATATTTTATAAAAGTAAATTATCGACTAAGGTGTTATAAAGGAGGTGAGTTTTTAGAAGTATATCGTAACATATAGAGTAAGGCTATTGGTATAGTTGAAGTGATGGACAATTCCTCGGTGTAGAAGTATTTATGTTGTGATATATATGGTTGAAGCAACTGGAACACGTGAGTGTGTATTATGTTTTAAATAATTAGTGTTTCTATACTTATTTGAGTAATTGATATAAAAAGATAATAGGGATGATGCATGAAGTGTAGTAGGAAAGTTTGTTAATGGTAGGAAGCGCTTGCTGGGCGGAAATTACATAGAGTTACTAAGTGGATATAATAGGGTAATTAGTTACTTGAGTAGCGCTAGTGAGTCTTACATGTAAAGGTAATGTTGTTATTAACTATGTAGATAATTATTTAATATATAGTATTGAGACTATGGTCTGGCAATAATAGGATATAAATTCTAAGGTACAATTATTTCAAATGTCAATATCTTAGAGGGTGTGTTTAGGTATGAGAATATTTGAGATAAAATTCAGATGAGAAGAATCAACTCAATTATAAGGGAGTTGTTTGGGGTGATGAAATGGATAGCAATATGAGAAGAAGAGTAAATGTAATAGTATATATATATGAGATATGGTTGGGTACATAGTAAGGAAAGGTCTATGATTAATATCCTCAGAGATTTGAGTTAAGTCACGGATGTTTGCGTAGGTGAGCAGCTGTAGAGAAGGAATACGGACCGGCTGGTAGGTAAAAAAAGTGGTGTGAGAGGTAGTAACCAGTATATAAAGAATCCTGGATGAGAGTGAACTGTATGGAGGTATTGCTAGGGAGAAAGATAAGTGCCATTTTAAGTAGAAGATGTAATGGTCAGCGCGTTTTATGGTGACTTGTGAGGTTAAAATGGTATTGATGTGCAGCTAACATATGGGCACGGAATAACCCTACATTATGTGAACGTAAATATGTATAATAGTGGTGTTTCGTGTCACGTGGATCCCTGAGTGAAGCTCTAGAGGGGAGTGATATTTTTCTGTATCACTGCGGCAGTATTACTCACTAATGTAAAATCAGTAAGAGCTGTGGCTTCTATTTTCAGAGATCACTTGTGCGTCAATATCTTCTTAAACTTGTTTGTAATTATATTTATTTTTATGTATAGTTTTATTGTGTATTGTTTCCGAGGTATGTCAAGCTATGATATACTCATATATTTATCCCCAAAGATACTATGCAGAGTAATTGAGTAGTGACTTAGGTTGATATATTACTATTAATATATTATATATATATATAATTATATATATATATGCAGATATTGTCTACAATACTATCACTATATTATTATTATATGTGATATCCCCTTTACTAATTAATATATATACTTACTATATATATATATATATATAGTACTATTGTGACAATTTTTATTTTGATAGATATCGTAGATACATTTACAAAAGACTGAGTTTTATACTTCCGTTTTAAGATATATATAATTATTTATAAAACTTAACTCATTCATGGACGATAATTAACGATCGCTGTAACCCCTATCTGAGCATGTATAAAAGTGTCTGGTAATATCTCTTACACATGAGGAACATTCTGCTTTATTTATTTAATAATTCATTTATAAACTTTGTGGGTATGTATAATGACATTAATTAAGAAGATACTAATAATACCTCATCTATTACATGATTCCTACCTATTACTATATATATTATACTATTACATATATTATAATATTTATATTTATATACAATAATCATTAATTTATATCTATACCTATTATATTAAATATAATTAATAATATTAATATTATATCTATTGCGTAAACTTTTGTGCAATAAACGCTCCCTCAGAAGAAGTGCATTCCAGACTTATCAGATGGTGATGAGGTTATAGCTATTTACTCTCTCACATCTTTATATCTCTCATATTACTCACCCATTTAAAGATAGATACTTATCACCCTCTTCTCTCTAGCTTTGCATTCTAAACGGCATATTCCATGTTCTTTTCAATGTATTAATTACACATATACTTTAACACTCTTGGTACTACTCTATATTTACCATCTTATCACTTTTCCCCTCATATAATGTCACTTCCTCATCTTAGGATTAATACTTACTGACGATACCTCATCTCGGTCTCACACTTTCAATCTACTATCATCTTATATAAACTATATCATATTGATAGTAATCCAACTCTCTCTTCTGCCATACCTCTCAAGTGTCTTACCATCACATTACCTAAATCTGGCCTTTAGAAGCATCTATACTTATTAATATTAGTCACTTCAATTAATCAAGATATACCTTAACACCTCCTTAAATATACATTTATCGTTAATCTTGTCTAGTAAATTTCAGTCTTCTCACACACTTTCGCTCTCAAACGAGTTTCAATCTTATCGCCGACTGTATATATATCTACCTATCCTTCATCATAAGGTCGTACTTTCGATGTATCACATCTGTCCCATATACAAATTAGATATTCTTATTTTAATCAACCTCCTCATCACTCGTTAAATTTCTTACATTCTATCTTTTATCCAGCTACTCATACTCCATTTGTTCTAACTACTACAGTATTGAGGTAACACTTGAGCTCTTTACTATGTCTCCCTATATTCTGAGGCTATAATTATTATAATACGTGTATCAATTACATCCTTTAGTAAAATTTCCCTTCATACTTCTTCTCTTTTCCCTAATCTAACTTTCTCTCTTTTATATATATATACTATTATACTACCTCTTATATATTTATCCATTTTTACATAATATATACGAATCAATTTATTCTAATCCTATTATGATTTCATTCCCGTTCTACACTAGGAAATCCACCATTTCTTCTAGGCATCTTCACCCAAACCGCCTCCCTTTCAATTTCGTACTAATCTAATACCCCATGTACCTTACAACACAATATTTGATCTCCTACGAGTATATATTTTTATTATCATTTTCACTGTTGACGTTCTATAACATTTCCATAGTCAGACTCGGCTTTACTAAATCTAAGCCTATTCGCAGAGCATGTCACCACCTCTCTCAGCCTATCTCTTCGCTCCAGCATGTCAAGTCATCCGCGTATGCCAGAATATCACTGTCTAAATCTCCTATATCCTCTTTCACCTTCTTTATCACTACATCCAGATATGCTGCAAATAAAATTGGTGACAATACGCTTTCTTGTTTGACTCCTGTTCTCACCTCAAACCATTCCTTATTTTCATATTCTGTTCTTACATTACATTTGCTATTCTTATACAAACTCTACAGGGCTCCTCTCAATTTTTTATCCACAGCATATTCTCTCTCTAGAACTCTCCGCAGTCTCAACATAGACACTGAATCAAAAGCTTTCCTCAGGTCTATGAAAGCTATATATGCTCGTTTATTATATTCAAATACCTTTTCTCAAGGCGAACAAGAGATCCGTCGTTCTTCTATTTTTTCTATATCCGTGCTGCTCTTCTCCCAGTCTGGGCTCTACTATAATTCTCAGCCTTCTCTATAGTATTCTCTCATATGTTTTTGCCAAGTGGTAAAACAAGGATAATCCCCTGTAGTTTTTACAGACTCCTGCATCTTCTTTTCCCTTATATATTGGACCTATGATTGGCTTTACTCACTCCTCTGGTACTTCGCTCTCGTTCCAACACTCTTTTAACTTTTTCAGATTCTTTCCATTTTCTCTTCTTCACTCTTTTATTATTCTATTTGGGTATATAATATAATATATATATATATATATATATATATATATATATTATATATATATATATATATATATATATATATATATAATATATCTATATATATATTATATATAAATATATAAATATAATATATATATATATATAAATATATATATTATATATATATAGGGAGTGAAGTAGAGTATTATATAATATATATATATAATATAATTATATATATATATATAATGATATATATATATATATATATATATATATATATATATATATATATATAGGTAAAAAGTTACTTTTACCCCACACGGAACGGGAGCTCGGATCCAAAAATAAATTTCACATATCTCTATGAAACATAAATAGACGTTTTAGGGTCTAAATAAAAAAAAAAAAAAAACAATCTATCTCAAAACTAATAGCTACAGCGAAAAGGACTACATTTTTGGATCCTGTAAAATCTTCAGTAAGGACCATGTATATTAAAGAATACCCCATAGGTTATACATCCGCACCGATGGCAGGAGTTCGTGGGTCTCTCGGCCTGCTCCGGGAAGCTATACGGGGTAAAGGTACTATTTCCCCCCTCCGGGAGGGTCTCCCGGAACCCCGCTCTTTGGTATTTGGGCTGTTTTTGGGTACCAAACATGCAAGGTAGCATACGTGTAAGGTTCTGAAAAACGGCAAATCCCTGTGTTCCCCTGTCGGCTCGAGCCCCTATCATTGCCGTTGATATAAATACCTATTTTCAAAATAATTTATATATAATTTCGCCCCCTAAGACAGGTAAAAAAAAAAAAAAAAAAAAAAAAAAAAAAAAAAAAAAAAAAAAAAAACCCTCAATTATCCGACCCTAGAACCATCTATTTATGTTCATAGATGTCACTGTGAAAAGTTATATAGTTATTACCAAATGTAAACAAATTAAAATAAAAACAAAACTTATTTTTTCATAAATTTAATATACTCAAAAAGTACTACCTTTAACAGAAATTAACACAATACAAATTTGGAATCAATGCGTATCAAGGCATGATTCATACTGAAACATGGTAAAATAAACAAACAATAATAAAAAATATCACGGCCATATTACACGGCAATTTAGGGCGCTCGAGCCGACGGACAGAGGGGGAACGTTTCGCAACCCCGTAGGGGAGGGCGAAGAACCCCGCGACACCCAATACCAAAGAGCGGGTTCCGAGACCCTCCCCGGAGGGGGGGAAATAGTTCTACCCTGTAGTTCCCGGAACGTCGAGAGACCGACTCCTGCATCTTTGCGTTTTACTCCTGGTATTCTTTAAGTAAAAAAAAAAAAAAAAAAAAAAATGAGAACTGACGGAGTTGTAAAACGTAAAAGGTCCTAATATTTTTGAATCATGTCCGTTACCACTTGAAATTGATTATTAGGATCATATACTAGAAATATTTAAAAAAAAACTAAAAGAAAATTCTTTCAATTGATCGAGTCTAAACAAGAAGAGGTCTATATATTATTATATATATATATATTAATATATATATATATAAAGTATATATATATATATATATATATATATAAATTATATTATATTATATTATATATATGTAATAATAATATATAATATATTATATATTATATATATATAGTTATAAAACTGCTTAAACGCAGGTTAACAGACAATAGTACGTCAGCATCACTAAACAAACACTCAATACAATTAAAATTAATATTACACTAATTTTAATAATTTTTCACTGTTTTTTAACATAAATTATTAACTATATTACCATCACTAATATAATTATTTATTAAAAATCACCATCACTAACATTATATATAACATTAATATTAACACAATTAATAACATTCTATCCACTATCACTATTGTTATTCACCATTTGCACAGGATTTGCATCTCTTTTTTCGTCAAAAAATTATATTTCAGAATTTTGTTTTAACTACATGACTCATTTCCTTCGCAAGATTTATCTATTACTTATTTCTCTTTGGTGTGGTCTTCTTGCCTAATGAAAGTTTGCCTCCGTAGCTTTACTAAATTTGGCTCAATGACCACGATGCATTCTTCGTTTGAATCTCTGTTTCTAATTTTATTTAGAGAATCTTGGTGTTTTCCCTAGCCAACTATATATATAATATATATATATATCATATAATATATATATATAATATATATATATATATATATTATATATATATATTATATATTATCTATTAATATATATATATATATATATATATAATATATATATATTATATATATATATAATATAATATATAATTATATAAATATATATAATATATATATATATATATATATATATAATATATATATATATATATATTATATATATATTATTATATATATATATATCTATATATATATATCCATATATTATATATATAATATATATATATATATATATATATATATATAATAGTGTGGCCTTTATTTCTTGAATTTAGAAAATCAGGCGACGCACCCTTCAGAAATTGTTCCATGTTATGTAAATGTATTGTTCACCAAAAAATTAACCATATAAAATAATATTAAGTGGGTTCCTCGAACGCAAAAGTTGGTATTCATTGACCGGTTTTCAGAAAAATGAGAATATGGTCATATATTCTGTAAATTTTATTGGATTTGGACCAAACAAAATTCAAGCTCTTAAACGTCCATTTGAGCGTTTTTCTGAAACTATTTTCTTTATTCGGTCTCCGAACTTTGTTCAGTTTGGGTTTTATATTCCTCGTAATAATTATGTCATAAATGATTTTTGGTTATAATTTATTTTGTGTTAATCCATTCTGCATCAAATTTCAAATTTTGTATAATTTGGGAAGATACTTTTCTGATTTAAAAAAAAAATTATATCCAGCAGTTTTGCCGCTGTTTAGAGGAATTTCATTTTATTTTATTTTCTAATTTTTCCCATGAACAGCGGCAAAATGGTTTGGCATAAAAAATATATTGAAAGGGAAAAGGTGTACTTTCTCCAATGACGGTCGGATGAACAGAAAAAAGGTTATGGCCAAAAGCATTTCTGACCAAAAAAATTTTTACAAGCCATGAAAATTTTTCAAATAGAACATTGTTCTGTGACAGAAAATTGATTGAAAATACAGAAAAACGATCCAAATAAACGTTTTAGAACTCTCCAAATGCTTTTCGCATTTTGTTTGGTCCAAATCGGATGAAATTTAAGAAATTTTTGGCCAAATTAACTTTCTTGAAAACCGTCCAATGAATGAATACCACCAATTTTAGGCGTTAGAGCCACCACTTATTATTATTTTACCGAATTAATTTAAAAGTGGACAATACTTTTATATAACGACACAATTTTAAGAGGTGAGTACAAAAAAAATCTACAATTAAATATTTAACAATAGAAGTGAATTTAGTGGAACTTGGGGACAGCCAAGCAAGTGATACTTTATATGGAGGACAACCTCAGAATCCGTGGGGGCCATCAAATATTTTTAAATATCCCTTAAGTATGCAGCACTCCCACAGGCTGGGCAACACCTCTTCCCACATGCACTGTTAATCCATACCATAGGACCCTTTATGAGGATATTATGCAAAGCTTGCATTCCTCATTTCGCAGATTGCCTAAGAATAAATTGTATGGAAGAACTACAAGACAAGCTTGGGTAGGGCATTATTTAGAAGATATCTTTCTACGTTTACAGAGAAGATACGCACGTTAGGCCTAATAACTGAGCGACAGAAAATAGACTATGCTAAGACTCCAATCTCTTCTGATTTCACATCAGAGGCCCGCCAATATATTCTTAAGGATAACAGCTTTTCTAGGTGCAAGACCCTAGAAGACTTTTTGATTCAAATTGAAGATATTCTTACAACAGGATAACCGCAATCTTCTGTCTTTTGAAACAGTTCATGAAATTTCAAAGGAGAACACATGTAACTCTTACTGAATTCATGTTGGACTTAAAGAATCTCCTTTGGGAATATCAGAAAAAACTCATAGATATCGAGACTTCCTTTGGATTTACTTTTAAATTGTTTTGTTTGATATTTCTCCTTTAATGTTATTTAGAGAGTATGGAAGATTCTCTTAAATATAATAGTAGTCATTTCTTAGAGAAAGTTTTAATCCACTTGAGTTTCGTAGAATTACTTGGAGAACTCAGCCAGATAGAAGAAAGAGTCTTGTTCCAAACTACCATAGAGCAGAACAAAATAGAAGAAATACAGCTAGAGTATTCTATTAAGAGAATAGATAATAAAAGTGGAAGTTAAAAGAAAGAACTCTAATAAATTCATGGAGAAAGAACATGGAATAGGGGTAATAAAAAGAATCTTTAAATTTTCAGGAAAAGACAGCCTTCTCAAATTCAGACTTAAATAAGGGAGTAGTTCGAACTCTACAGTAAGAATAAAGTCAATGGGCTACTGAACTAAAAATGTGAAATCTTTAGGTCATCATTCAAAAACTGTGGTTGAATACGCACATTTGCAAAGAGTATAGTAGGAAATTCTTATGCCCGGGGTTCGACCGTATAATTGCAAGATGCCCACTGTGTGGATCTAATGAAAATGAAAATAATATGGGTAATACATATAATACCCCACTGAATTTTGATATGGGTAAAGGCTGAAGAGCGTTCCAGACTCCCCCTGTGGAGTACCTTCAAGAATGAGCGTAGCTATTAAGGAAAGAGTCCTAAAAAGGACCAGAGTTCATCTGATTTCTAATCATCAAACTGATCCAGAACAAGAAGAAATATCTGAGCCTGAAGTTGAAGAGAAGAGACGACAGTTTTTTTACACCAGATCTCTCTCAGAGAAGAAATTTTAGGTTCTGCAATGGTTAATTAATAACGAATGGTAATAGAAGTAATTAAGAAAATACTTCAGCTTAAAGAAGAAAGGGTGTTTTAAGTAAATGCACTTTCTTATGTGTAGGATTAGACCCAAAATTGGGATGTAATTATTTTTTTGTCAATATTATTTGACTCCAGCGAAAGGTCAAAACGAGGTTGAAGTGCATAGCTTTCTAGATTTAGGGAGCACAACCTGTTTGATCGTTGGATAGATTAAAGGAAATAGAAAGAGGAGGAAGATTTAAACTGTCTCTTAAAGAGGCTAGTATTATAGTCCAAGGGGGAACACAGATGATTCATCCTGTTGGAGAAGTTGATCTACTTTTTAAGCTACCCAACCAGTATTACCCAGTAACTATTAGTGTGTAAAAATGGAACACTGGAGTTGGAATCGGAATATTTATTAGGTACAGCTTTTTAGCTACCTACTATAACCATTAGACTTGTTAACACAATTAAATCTTAAAAGAAGACTATATCTTTTTGAACTTTTAAATCTTTGCCAAGATTGGTGATTTCCATAAATATGTGCACATCACCCCTAAAGCCATCATCACTTATTAAGATAGAAAAGAATCCAATATATTCAATAGGAATGATAAGTTTAAATTAAACAATTACAGTGCTACATGTAAACAGTAATTATAAGGCTCAATTGAAAAGCTCAAAGAGATTAATTATAACGTCAATTGAAACTACACAGAATTATTAATAAAGGCTTCATTGAAAAGCCTACACAGAGATATTACTAAGGCTCATTGGAAAGCCTACAAAGAGAATTATTAATAAAGGCATTGAAAAAGCCTACAAAGACAGAAATGAATAAAGGCTCATTGAAGCATACACAAGGAAGAATAAAAAAATATTGGAATAGCAAGAGAACAAGAAAAATTACATCGTTTGTGAAGGCTCTTCCAGTCCACAGCTAAATTCATTTTTATTTTATTATAGAAGACAATGGAATGCTCAATCTTATGGTTTTTGAAGTCGACTGAGAATAAAAGAGTTTTGAACTGAAGAAGTGTTATAACACGGCTTTCTTCTTAGGGCCTTATATTTTGCAAACTCTGTATGCCATTAGAAACAATGAAGTTATTTTGAGTTATATTAATCTAAGTAAACCTTTTTATTTAAAAGAAATAAAAAGGAAAAGATCATTATTTTAAGATTTCAGGAAAAAGATATAATACAGATTTTGGTGGCTACAGAAGATAGCAATATGATCTACTTGTATAGTACCTGCTCGAAAAATCTGTAGACAACAGTACGAATGGTAAGACGTGGCTGATAAAAGAGAAATTTAAGTAAAAGAGATGCAGATGTTTCTTTTTCAGAAACGATGAACAATTTGGAAGATTTTTGGACTTATTAATGGATCAAGATGTCATTTGCTTTAGACCGATGATGCAGTTCTGTTTGTCCTATGACAGAGTTGAAATAAAATTACACAGATCTCAAGATATTTTAGAACCAGTATGTCTCCCTCATGCTATTTGGAAAGACATAGATAAATTACACGATGCAGGCTTTGAAAAAGGGATATACAATAATGATATCTGGGACTCATAGTACTAGTTGTGGCTAAAAGAATTCAATAACAGAGTCTGTATAGACTATAGGTACTTAAACTCTTTCAGCGTCCCAGATGTGTACCTACTGCCCTCGATTGACGAAATATTTTCGGCCCTAGGAGGTAGCACGATTTTTACTAGCTGTGATTATTAATCGATCCTTATCATTCTCGATGTGAGGAGGAAACACAGAATTTAATGGCTTTCGTAAAGGAAAGGTTGTTTGCCCAATCCAGATTATTATTTGGCATAGAATTCCCCAAACATATGCTCAGACGAATGCAGTTGATTGACATTTACTAAGACCTATATCACAGGTTTACTTAGATGATGTATTGATGGGAAAATATTAAGCAGAACATCTTCAAAAATATAGGGAAAGTTTTTACTGCATTTAGAAGAAAACAATTAAGAGTTAAATTGACGAAAATGTATTTTCTAAGACCTCAGTAATTAATTTGGATTTAAATAGGAAAGCCGGATCTTCACCAGACCCAGCGATAGATCGTTGAAGAGTTTCGTCCCCACATGTGAAGGAATCAATCTTTGTTAGTTTTTTTCTCATACTTCAGATTTCTTATAGACGACTTTGTGCTTATTGCACAGCCATTGTACAACTTGGTAAAGAAGAACGTGAAATTCGAGTGGAAGAAAGAACATCAAAAGGCTTTTGAAATCTTGAAAGAGAAGTTGGTAGTACAACCCCAACTGACCTTCCCTGATTATGGAAAGGAATTTTTCGTAAACACAGATGCCTGTAATTATGGTATAGGTGGAGTACTTTACCAGCTCACCGAGGGTGGGAAAGAAAACCCCTATCCTTTGTATCACGTGCTCTTAGAGGCAGTGGAAAAAATTATGACACGATCGAAAAGGAGTGTCTCGCAGTCGTTTTTGCACTCCAAAAATTTAAGAACACTATTCTGGCTTATAAAGTCACTATCTTGACAGATAACCAACCTCTTTGTTTAATATTCCGGAACAAACAGCAGACAGGATGCCTAGCACGGTGGAACTTCTTTGTGAACAATTTTTTCTCAAACCATAAGGTATAAGCCTGGGAAGATGAACATCCCGCCGGACTACTTGAGTAGGCAAGGCATCCGGCCCAAGCTCCAAATGTGTATTTCTTCAAAGGACAAAAAACCTATCCTGCCCCGAAAAGATTTTGTTTTAACAAAAGAAACCTTCAAAAGAGAACAGGAGAACTGTCCAAGATTGAAAGAACTGGAAAGTTGGGCCAAAGAGAACCCAACACCTACCCACACATTTTCATAATAGGTGTATTATTCTATGCGACCCAAAATAAGAACCCTATCTTATCCAAGTACCAGAAACTATGATCTATACTGTAAAAGATCAATGTCACACATCCCTTGGAAGTGGGCATGGAGGACAACAACGAACAGAAAAAAAGGGTAAGAGAAAAATACGTGTTTCCTCATTTAAGTAAATTAGTAAAGGAATACTGTACACAATGCATATCTTGTGCTAAGATGAAGGGACCGAAGCCTCTGAAAGGCCGAAATTAATCGGTGCCGCTTCCGTACACCCCGTTCTCGAGAGTGCATGCAGATAGTATTGGGAAGCTCCCTACTTGTTCATTATCAGGTGCGGACCATATTCTCGTTTTTAGAGACGTACTAACCCGCTACTGCGAGTTAGACCCCTGTAAGACTCGAACAAGTCAAGAATTCGTCAGAGCGCTATAAGAAAGGGATATCTGTAGGCATTCCGGAGCAGAGATTCTCGTGTTGGATAATGCCCAAGAATTCTGCTCATCTGTGTTTAAGGAGTTATGTTATGCTTGGAGAATGAAAAAGGTGAATATTCTGCCTTACAAACCGGCACAAAATGGAGTAGTAGAACAAATAAACTCAAATATCGAGTCTTTCTTAAGACACTATGTGAAAGACAATCATAAAGACTGATCTAAGTACCTGTCGTTTGCCCAAATACCAATTAACTCAGCTTATAACCGATCCATAGGGTCCTCTCCCCATTTTTTGTTGAATGGGTATGTAAAGAGGTTGCCCTATGAGATGCCTGATTATGTCTCTCCTCATGTGAATAAATCTACAAAAAAGAAATTCGTTTCTGATGAAGTAGACACAGTGATGGAAACATAGAAAGTATAAGAGACCAAGCAATAGAAAAGTTGGATGAAGAAATAATAAAAGCTATAGGCCAGCAAAACAAAAAGGCCACCAAGAGAGAGCTGAAGGTGGGGGATTATGCATTCCTAAGTGCAGTAAAGAAGCCATACCATAGCTCTAAATTGAACAAGAAGTAAGAGGGGCCTTAATTGTATAATGTTTAGGGTAGCCAAACAGGCCCACTTTCTCATGCTTAAACACTGCAAAAACATTCCCTGTCCATTTGGACAATGTAAAGGTCATAGAAGCCGAAAAGATCACGGACTCCCAGTTCTCCTTTGAGAATGACGAGACTTGGAATCCAGAAGCTGTTCAAGACATTTTAAAATCCAATGAAGATAGGAGAAAAGAAGCAAAGAAGGAAGTTTCGAAGGGAGAAGATGGGAAAAATATATTCTTTCCAAGCCTTTCGCCCTATTGGATTCTGCCAACTTTTCATGGTATGAATCAAACACAAAATGTAAATAATGTTCCAAAGGATCAAGCCCCTATCGAGCCCGAAACTTTGAGTAACCAAGTCACAGAAGATGTCCCTCCAGGGAGTGACATTATCTGTTCTACCCCTTATCCGAAGGCACAGACAAAGGAGTACAGACCGTCTCAGTCACCAATTAGGCAGGAAGACTCCTATGAGTCTCAGATTCCTGATTTCCCAGAAGAATCATCCGGAGGAGGAGTAGAAGAATAAATGGATGGTGCTTATGGTGGATCCCCTCCAGTAGAAGAAGAAATGGGTAGTGCTTATGGTGGATCTCCTTCAGGAATTCTGCCTCAAAATAACCCCCTTCCAATTCCAACAAACTATGAAAATTATCAGTCAGAGTTTGATTTGGATCCACCCACACCTGTGGTTGTAAGAGATGACAGGAGACAAGACCCTTCTTATAGACCTCATACCCAATTCAGAGGTCCGAGAGAATCAACGCCTATGGTTACAAAAAGCCAAGCGAGGCAGAAGGAGCAAGATTCACAAAAGACAGAAGTGGGGGAGATACAAGAACCTCCGCCGAGCTTTTCTGAAGTCCAAGAACCGCCTGTCACTTTAGATGTGGAAACAACCAGGAGAGGAAATAGATTATATTATCTACCTCCGAAGCGTTGAAATGTAAAAATGTATATAGTTCATAAAATTTAAGGTTATTTGTTAGTTCGTGTAGATTTCTTTTTAGTAGTAGTCCTATTTTTTGATTGTATGTTCGTTTCTACAGTTCAGTAGCGATGAAGAAACACACGAATGCCAAAAGATGTAGTGCAAATGATTGAAAACTATCACCAAGGAAAACGACTAAATACAAATGATGAATAAAACATTTAAATTAATTCAGAATTTATATTATTAATTCTCTATTATACTATTTTATTTTATATATTATGTTATATATTATTTTATATATTATTTTATATATTATTTTATATATTATTTTATATATTATTTTATATATTATTATGTATATTATTTTATATATTTTGCATATTATTTTATTCATTATTATTTCTCGTTTATTAGAAAATAATTTTAACTACATTTAATTCATATAATCAGATTAAAGTTTAAAACTAAAATAAGTTTATTTCTTGTTTATTAGAAAGTTTTAATTACATTTAATTCATATAATCATATTTTCATTATAATAATTAAAGTGTAAAAACTAAATAAGTTTAAAATGGAGTGTGTTAATAATTTTCTCTTAACAATTCATTAATTGAATAATTCATTCATTAATTGTAATTACTACGGCGACCCAATATATTTTAGAAATATTTTAGAAAAAAAAGGAAAAATTATACAATTTTCAAAAAACAAAATATTTCAGAGATGACTTACTTGAGTTTGATTTTGGTTGTTTTTATGGTCATACCATCACACCTGACTCTTCAGATCAACGTAAAAGAAGAGACAAAGATACTACCTGAATTGGTCTTATACAACACAGGTGAAATCACCTTATAGAGGGATGTTTGGATTTAATCATCTCCTTAGAATGCCCCCCATACATAAAGGAAACACTTACGAGGACCACAAAATTGGTAACTAACTTAAAAGATTCATTTTTACCCTCTTTTCAAGACAA
>JABUQX010098787.1:37500-40000 GCA_015478945.1 Trachelipus rathkii
AATAATAATAATAAAAAAACTTAAAAAAAGTTTTTATTAACTTTTGATAAAGAAAAAATAAAATAAAATTAACTGTAATAATTTCCTCAAAATTAATAGTAATTTTATAGAGAGGGAAAAATTAGTAAATGATGCCTAATGAATATTGGGAACGCTAGTTTTTCACGAGTTTCCGGATTTGCTGTCTATTGAATATACGATATACCTAATCTCAGTTTTAACATACTCACCGGAGGAATTTTTTCGATATTTGTTACCTACAAGTCCCAACTCTGCTGAAAACCTTTATGAATTATTTCATCAAACTTAATTTGAGATGCAGTACCGCTAATATGATCTTTTCTCTGTCAATTAAAAGTTCTTTGATGATATATTTTTTTGCAGCCACCATGTTTTCTCTAAGAAGCCATTTTCTTCTGAATACTGTTTTTTATTTTAATTTTGTTTTCTTGATATACTGTTAGTATATGATACTAACAATGAATTTAACTGCTAACGAACAGGATCAAAAAGTTTTAGAAATTAAAAAGGTGTAAATACTTAATAGAATCGTACTTGTTTTTCAAGCACCCTAAGTTTGGTAGCTATGTGCCAACAGTGCAGACTCGGAAAATATAATTTTCTTACTGTAAATACCACTAAAATAAAAGAAACACCTACGTTTTTTGCTTTGTTAATTTCGTTCAAATGGAAATGTGTTTGAATTCATGCAATCGATATTAAAAACACACATTTATACATAAAATAAAAAATTAAATTAGTAGGGTTGTTTGAATAATAATATATATATATATATATAAAAAAAAAAAAAAAATATGTATTTTTATTATATATATATATATATATATATATATATATATATATATATATATATATATATATATATATATTATATATATATATATATATAATATATATATATATAATGACAACCATACGGACAACCGCTAGCCGCGTAAAGAGCGAATTTGAAGCGAACGGCTTTCAAGCGAGCTTTTCTGCATGCATTAAGGGAACGGCGGCTATGCATCTTCCTATATATTCTTTGTTATTTTTGAAACATGTAAGTAAATATATACTTAATTATCCGAAAATATTTCATTTTTTGGAAACAATATTTTTAAAAAAAATGTACGCGCGAAGTTCAAAGTTTATTTTATTGCAATTTTACGTTTTTCGAGACAAAATATATTTAATATATGGTTAAAATAAATGTACGACAATATATAAACAAAAATTATTTTATTTAGAGGCACTTGTGAGGTGTAAATTTTAATAAAATTAAATTTACCTGACATTTTAATCAAATAAATTAATTAATATTCAAGCGACACGCCCAATCCACTTTGGAATTTCAGGTTTAGACTTTTTCAAATTTTTTAAGCCTTAGGCTTTCCTGCAATTATAGGCAAACTTTTGCAATGTAAAGAACAAAATAATCGTAAAAATATTTTAATATTGTTTTCAAAATAATAATTTGGATACCTTAAATAATTTGATTTTTTATTCATTTAAAAGTTTTGTTTTACTTTTGACGTATTTATTTTTATTTTTATTTTTAATTTTAAATTGTTTACATTTTTAACAAATAGTTGCTCCATAATTTTTTTTAAGCCTTAAAAATTACCCTAAAACATACTTTCTTTCCCTATCTCACATTTTTGTTAAATTTTTTCTCCTGATTTGATCTTTTTCCAGTTTTTTAAAAAATTATTTAAAATAATTTCGAACTTATATTCAATTCATGTTCGTTCGGACTTAAATTCATTGTTAGTTATCATATACAATAATCTTCATTGTTAAATTCATTGTTAGTATCATACAATAATCTTGTGCTTCTGATACTGTTCTCCTAATAGAGCAGATTTTCACTAATTCTTTGAATATCTTACTACTTCTCACGAGACTTATATCTTCTCATCCAAATATTGAGGTCCTCTATTTAGGGGATTTTAAGGTACACAACACTGAATGCTTGGGGTCCTCTCATACTGATTTAGGTGGGGAGGAGGTCGAATCATTCAGCATTCTCAACGATCTGGAGCAACTTATCAAAGAACCCTCTTATTCGATCTGACGGCTCTGTTGCTAACTCTCCAACTGAAAAGGCCAATCTCTTCGGCCTCCTATTTTCCTCTTACTCAATCAACCCTGGACGATTCTGGTATTCCTCCTCCTCCTTCTCCTCTCTGGTGTCCTGTCTTTGCCTGGGATTACATTTGATCGAGTACATTTCTTCCTGAGATCTATGAACCTTAGGAAGGCGGGTGGCCCGGATGGCATTGCTCCCAGAGTTTTGAAGGAATGTGCTTACGTGCTGACCCCGCCCCTCTTTCAACTATATTCTCTATGTCTTAATACTAGCACTTTCAAATAGTGTTGTAAGCAAGCACATGTCCAACCTATTCCAAAAAAAAGAAGCCGCTCCGATCCTTCTAACTATCACCATATAGCTCTCACTTGTATTCTATCTAAGATCTTTGAAACCCTTCTCAACTCT
>JABUQX010098788.1:22500-25000 GCA_015478945.1 Trachelipus rathkii
TTTCATTTCTATCAGTAAAAATGAATATTTTTATTATTTATTCAATATATTTAGATTTTTTTATGCAGAAAATTTTTTGAACTATCCTTTCCTATAAGTATACAGTAAAATGTAATAAACCCTTACGTAAATTAGTGCTCCGTAAAATATATTTGCTTATTTCTACAAATATTTTAGAGATTTTAGAATTTAGATAAGTGATCCCTTTTTTTCTTATATTTCATCACATTTTCTTTTATCGTATTTTTTTATGCACTCTTCCCTAACACCCGCCTTTCTAACTGTAGGAAGAAGATCGATTGGTAAGATATAAATTGGTATTGGTAATTAATTACTTGGTTTATTAGGATTAGTACTTGTTAATATTTAATATTCATAAATAATCCACGTTTATATATAGTGTTATAGAAATCATTAATTCTGGTCCAAATTATACTTAATTTATAACTACTATTGCATATAGAATTGATAGTAATAATATGACGGTTGAGGCAAGCCTTTAAATAAGATTCTTTCTTCAGCTTTTGTCTTAAATTTTATAACAGTGATGCACCCAGATTTTATCAAGTATATTTTTTTATAGGAGTACGACTCTCACACATCCCCATACTCTAAAAAAAAGTTTTATCCGTTAAATACGTTTATTTTTAATCGATCTACCAACAAGTGTTATAAGCACAGATAAAATTTAACCACATACATTTCAGCGTTCTTTGCATTATAGTTCCTGGAAAAAACTCACATGTGCATTTTGCCCATTAAAATGGAATTAACTCTGAAATGGTATGTATAATTTTATACGTTAGTAAACACATGGGTGACAGTCAATAAAATAAACGTTTAAGTTTTTAGATGTATCTTACGGCCTTGTTTGGAAATAATTCTAATTCCCTTTAAAATCTGGATCTTAACCCTAAAATTTTAATAATTCTGTCACCACAGCTTCGTCTCGCTGCCCTCAACGAGCCCATGACGGGGGATATGAATGGTATACGAGGTGCTGATTACGCTGTTAAACAGACAATCAGAAGGGCAGGTCTCCAAAGGGATTTCAGGCGCCTTCCTGCACCTACAGAACACAGATCTAGACTTCCATTGTTCGGTACTCAACAGGGCTTGCCAGTAGTAAGTTAAGCGTACCATCACAAGAATTCTTACTTGAACAATTGATAAACAAATTTTAATAAATTTTAATAAATTTTTATTGATTATTTTAATAAATTTTAATAAATTTTTATTATTATTATTTAGAGAGAACTATTTATCATTATTATTATTATTCCCGGATAATAACAGAAGGGTTGCCACGACAGGCCCAGCAAGCCGGTGGCGTAAAACAATCTTCGCTGGATAAACTACACAACCAGCCTCAATTCTGGTTGACCTGACAAACGTAAAGTCTACCTCTGGAAGAAGAAGATTATTATTATTATTTAGGTTGAACTATTATTCCTAAAACTTCTAGTAAATCACCATCACTATTACTACTATTTCAGGGAGAACTGTTATTTACAAAATGGAGAGACATCTTCGCAGGCGCAGGAGCTTTCTTCTCGCACAAACCCAGAATCCTCAGTTTTGACGGACGTGACATAATAGCCGATCTCGGGTGGTAAGGAACACATATCTTTTTTGCCTCATTTGTTTAATAATAATAATAATAATAATAATAATAATAATAATAATAATAATAATAATAATAATAATAATAATAATTTTTTTGGAGTAGATGTATAGTAATATGAATATTACTAACAACCAGGGGGAAGTTCCTAAACAAAACGACACATGAACAGTACTGAAAGGGTTAGACCAGCTCCAACAGAAAGGGAAAAACTCAATCAATAGTGATAGGATATTCGAAAGCGATACTGGAGGTATAGCGAGCACAGCAGGGATAAACTTGCTTTGAAGGACTGAGATGGCCTCGCAACCCACAAAGATATAAACGACCGTAAGAGGACAATTGGAGGAGCAAAATGGGCAGGATAGGGGATCCACCCACGTCGTAAGAAATACATGGATGAGGTTTGGTATGACCCAGACGCAATTCAGTCAGGACCACCTCAGCGAGGCGACTCTTTCTATATGAAGATGACCATCATCCAATGATGGGTTGGACGTTCCATAGTATCGCGCCACGATTAGAATCTGTCCAACATGTCCGCTAGCTAGAAAGGAAACCTCTATTTATAGTGATGGAAAAATCTGTAGCAGGGATGTATCCCAGGCGCACAGCAGGATGAAGGTTACTGGTGATTCGATACCCTGAGAGTTGCCAGTGTGTTAGTTTTATAGTAACACACTACTTGCGAGAGATCCAACAGAACGCAATTTTTGCTTCTTTCACATGCAACGAGGCAGAGGGAACCTTTGAATGGAGAAGAGACCAAAGGGGTTTCCTTGTCGATCGATCAAGAAATGTCTGGAGAAGAGCTTCTAGAATCGGAAAAGATGACAGTTATTTCCGGTGTGTACTGCCGATCTGTTTCACCGCCAT
>JABUQX010098789.1:0-14647 GCA_015478945.1 Trachelipus rathkii
TATTGGCCCTTTCATATTGACGCTAGTTTACTTATTATATACTATACTTATATTTACTTATATATATCATATACTTATAATATAACTTATGAAATATATATATATATTATACATCTATTATGTATATACTTATAACTATAATAAGTAAAAATTGTTTCAATGTAACTTATCTTCAACCCAGATACATATCATAACTATGCCCCTTTCTTATTGGGAGAGCACGGTATTTAACAATTTTAATTACAAATCTGATAAAAATCTGTAATATTAATGATTTAATTAATATAATATGAATAGAGTTTTTAAAAATAATAATATATTATTATATATACTCATGTAACGATACTAATCTATATATTATTATATGTAGTATAAATATATTTAAATATATCAATAATATATATAAGTATAAATATAATATAATATATACCCATTATACCATATACCTAATTCAGTTTATGATGACACTCAAACCTTTCTTATGGGAATAAGTTGTGTACTACTAGATATTATGATGTAGACTTTAAAGATATACTCATATAATATATTACATAATATATATATATGTGCTAATTTACTAACTATATATATTGCAAGGTATTTAATTGTAATATATATATACCTAATCAAATACATTTATACTACTACTCACATTATTACACGATAAATATATTCCTACACTTAATCTAGCTATCTATGTATATATCTTAGTATATATATATATAAATAGCTCAATCATATCTAATATTTATAGTATTATTATATATATATTATTATTATACTCTTTTTTCGTTATCTCTAAATATATACTCATATAGTAAATACTATATTATTTAACCTAATATGTTAATCATTATTATTAATTATAACTATGGAAATATAATACTACTACTATCTATATACTTATATATAAATATATAATAATATATAATATTTACGTTATTAGTTTCTAATCTGCTTATATATACATACGATTATCATATATACAACATTAATAATTAATCTCATAATCAGAACTCACCCAAACACTTCACTCATATATATATATGTTGTATTATGTATATATATATATAATATATATATATATATACTATTATTATATATATATTATATTATATATAATATATTATTATTATATATCTTATATATATATACACACCTTAAATATATGATTATTAACTATAATATATTATTACTATATATACTATATATAGTTTTATTTATATATATGCGATGGTTTTTGGAATAATTGAAGTCGAACGGGTCTTACATGTAGTTATGAGGCCTTTGCCCCACAGGTCCTCGTTCCACTAAATTGGACCTCCTGGATACCTCATGTATTGTTTTACACAGATGACAGTGGCGCAGAGAGAGTTCATTTCAAATGAAGACTGTATAGATGAAACCAATGCAGGGTCTATCTTGGATTGGCTGCTTGCTAGTTAGAAGTATGAGTTGCCCCCATACTTTAGGGTCCAGTTCTTGTTTAGACAGCGTTGTTTGTACATAGAACCAGCTCAACTAAACCTTCCAATCCTCGTCGATACAAAAAATGATGCCTGTGAACAATTCCTATCGTCTTGATAATAGCTCCCAATGCGGTCTCCTATAGACAATTATGTCGTTCTATCTGTTCTTCATGTACTTCGCTCGCTTCCCCAAGGTCATGTGTTGCCAGGTAGACCGTTCAGGTTCAGAGCCACGAAATAGATATGCTCATCCACCTTTTCTACATTGGCTGTACCTAAAATTACGCCAACATACTGCCTTTCTTCACAGTTCCTTGATCATAGGGTCTCTGTCTTGTAGCTCTAAATCTAAAACACTTTACTCAATACGATTCCTGTTATTCTCTTAAATGTTGTTTCGTCAATGCCTTTTTTGCTTTTATTATTATTATCTCTCCTAGTTATTATTTGTTTATATAGGATTATATAGCATTGGGTCTTTATACTAACATTCACTGGTACTATAATCATAAGTTTACAGCTCGTGCCCTGTCATATGCTTAGCTGCTTTAGTATTACTGTTTAGGGATTACATTTCCTATAACAACTACTATGCTGTATTTTAGATGAATGGCAGGAATTTGTGATTTGTGTTTTCCGAGTCAACTAACTCAGTATCGTTACTAAAAACACAAATCATTATAGATAGTATATATATACAGCGTACAATACTACCAGATGTATCATATTACACTCGTTTCATCCATTGTCTCGATCACGCAACATCATTCGTCAGGTCTACTCAGTTTCCTCTCACCTCAAATGCACAAGGTGATGAAGCTGAAGTCTTCGATGGTACAGTATTAGACTACTGCAGCAGGTGAGACGAGCTCTGTCTGCTCAAGTTCTTCTTGTTTTTATCGTTTCTAACAGTCTAACTCTTTTCTTCCTATACGGGGACTTTTCGTTGCAGAAGCTCCTGTTATCATTTCAGTTACATCTTTTTTGCCTACCTCTTTAATTATTTTCTATAGAGACACAATATATCTGAATTTCTGCGATAACTGTTCTTATATGTCTATCCAGCATAAACTAAAGTCGTTTCTCGGACTGGCAATTTTTCACAAGTTTCTTTGACACATTACATGCAAGCGAATCGTCATCTCGACTCATTGACAAACATAGCAGTAATGTCAGGCATTGACTTTAAATCTACAAGACAACTAGTCTCATTGCTGTGTTCCTGCACTAAATCTGTTTTGATGATTATGATCCTTCATCAGCAGTCTCATCAGCTATTGTGTTTCCTTCTGTCACTTTTTAAGCTGCTGTTGGTGGAATACTAGCTAGAATCCACATGATAAAGGCCCTTACATAGACTGTAGGAATGAACATAATTCATGCTGAGGAATTAGTCTGTTCCTTCAGGGACAAAAGAATATGTCTTATGCAATCTGCGACGATCGTTCGGAAGCTCATGGTTAGGGTAGCAAAACCAACTAGATTTACTTCTACCATCGTGTGTATCCAGTTTTGATTCATGCTAGTAAATGAAATGTAAAAGAAGAGAATATTATAATCGAGGTCTCTTATTTAGAGGAGTAATAGAACTTTGGCTCAATGTTCATGTTATTCTCTTATATAATTGTATCATATTTATTGATACAGTCGTACAATAGCAAAGAACTATTACGCTCAGATTTTATGACCAGATTTTTTCTTTTTCGCTTTTTGGTTCATAAAGGGAGCACTTAGGTCTTATGGAAATATTTTGATTATATTTTCTGAATCCACTCAAAGGTGTGAACAAACTAGATGTGCAAGAAAATTCGATTTCGACGAAACGGGATATAATATATATATCTATATTTTATACTATATATATTACTATAATAAATGCCCCTAAGATATATTAATACTTACTAACATCACTTATATATACTATACTATATTAATAGTATATTATATAGTATATACTTTATAATTTATATCTATATATATACCTAATTTATTATTATATATGTAGTATAATATATATTATTAACTATACTATATAAATATATATATATAAATACTTATATATATAATCTTATATATTTACAACTATATATATGATATTACTTTAGTTATTATTATATATAATATAGTTATATTATACGTTTATCTTATATATATATATTCTGATTTATATATATAATCATACTAATATATATAATATATAATATATAATCAATATATATATATTCCATGTATATATATTTATATATATTTATATTATATAATATATATATATATACTTTTATACTTTATATATATATATATACACTTATAATATTTTATATATATATAGCTATAGGATAAGTATATAAATATAGGTATATATATTATATATATAGTATATATATCATCTAGTTATAATATCTTAGTATCTTTGCACTATGTTACAATGGCAGATAGTTATATCATAATATTATATAAATATATATATATAGTTGTATAATAGGATAGTAAGTATCTATACACTGTAAGATGAAATAATAAACCCATTATAAATATATATAATAGCTATATATTAATACTATATAATTAAATAAAGGTTACATATGTATATATAATGGTTATCGCTAACTATCATATATAAATCTATATAATAAAATAGACTAAAATATAGTAATAGTAACTATTATAATATTATATATATATATCATTGAAATATAATTCACGCATGGATATCCGACCTTTACCATTAAAAAAATATCTAGAAAAAAAACTTCCTTACAGTTAATAAAAACAATTTTAAAAGTTTAAAAAAACCATATTCATTGTAATATCGATAATATATATGAGAGAGATATAACAGAATAATGGCCAAAACATCATTAGAGAGTGGCATTGAGAACATAAGAGATAATACTCCGTAAATCTCTAGACTACACTTTTTCAAGGAGAGTTAGCTGAATGTATGGAGCGCAAAAGATTTGAAATTGCATACTCCATAAAACGGCGAACAACATTCCTATGATTAGCAAGCAGTTTTGGTGGTAAGATGTGAAATAGCCTCAGAGCTCTTACCTCTTTGAAGTTTTGTAAATGAGAGATTTAATGTGATCTACCCAAGAAATATCAAATAAAAAAGAAATAGGAATAGGAAAATAGCAATAAGAATATTAAGAATAGGAAAATTTTTAGTTATTTCTTCGAAGATGGGGTAGTGTGGAAGATTTTATCTAGTTGATAGATGAAGGAACTGGGTGTAGACATTGAAAACAATCATGTATTCTTTGCACCAACTAGAGATATGATATAATTCAGAGATTAGCTTCTCCAAGTTAAATATTCTATAATTAACTAATTGATGTGGTGTATGAAGTTTTTAAAATTGAAAGGAATAATGAATGGTAGAGTTGTTAACATAAGAGTGGATATTAAAAGAAATTACATATATATATATATAAAAAAAAAAGAAATAGAATTTTGCATGTCACAGAAATACCTCAAGGAAAACCTTCATTGATTATTTTACTGAATGAAACTATATCATTGTTCAAGTGTTGGTTTAGAGACCCTTAGAAGGAAATCACTGAGTAGACCATAAAACAAGATAAATACGGAAAGAGAGAAGTTTAAACGTTAAAGCTTTGTCCCAGATGCTAGAGAAGCTTTCAATATGCCTAAGCCAAAAAAAAAATGAATCAGCAAACTGCAGAAGAAAAGGTCACCGATCGAGAGTTTCTTTATAAAGTTTTATATTGGAAATCTAATGAGTTTCGTATAGATTAGAAAACTAGAAATAAAAATAAATAATTATAATTTAAAAAGAGAATCGCTGAAATATTAATTTTCCAGTTGTTACTTCTTTCCCTATAATTTATATGCAACAAACGGACGTTTTAAGATAGATAAATTTATTTTTTAATTTAATTAGTTTAAGTAAAAATTTTTGAAATTTTAAAACAGATTTACATAGACCCAATAATTGCATTTTAAAGCTTTTGTAACTGTTAGGAACATCGGTTGAGAAAACCTGCTAATACAATAATAGTTCCTTGATTGCGGATAGTAAAAAAATCATCCAGATAGTTTGTTATAAAAGAAGGTTTAGAACCATTTTATCAAAATGATACGAACAAAAAATATTACATTCTGTGAAAAGGTTTAACAGTTTCCTGAAATTTAACCATTGTGGTTTGACAACCTGAAGAGCTTATCTAACTAGCAATATCCTGAAGGTAAAATACTTCAAGTTGACAGGAAAGATATTGATCAACATATCTAAATAAATTTATTTCCAATTTCCAAATAAAATCAGTATCTTTTATGCTAATTTTATATCTATAAAACAAATGAAGCTGATGACGTCACTAACACCGGTCGAATCAAATATTAATTAATTATAAACACACACTCAGAATTGTAAACTCCAAAATGCAACTAGTGAAGTATTTGTGGTGAGTACATGTTATAGAGAATAGGTCAATGAAATTCTTGAATTTGTGACGACAGCAAGATTAAGTTTTTTTTCCTTCATTATTTTAGTTCAAAGAAAGTTTTTCATTAACGACTATTGCAATTTTTACATGCTGAATATTTTAATGTTAAACTCACAACACATTTCCAAATATAATGAAAAAAATTAGTACTTATAATTTAAGTATTTCCAACACAAGTATAGATCGTTCAGCTTTAATAAAACATGGATCTTTTAATGCTTTCCATAATTTATGTTTCCTTTATCTTTGAATAAAATATTAACCTGAACAGACTTTGCCAAAGATTTTGCATTAATAAAAAATCTGAGGTTTTACATTATATAAGTCATAAAAATTTGTTACAAAAACTTTTCCTTCAAATATATCTGAAAAATAAACTTCGTACAATGAAAATCTTTAAAATCAATATAATACGAATATTTTGTTAAATAATTTTAATGTTTTGTCACTAAGAGAAATGCTCTTCTCTCTCTCTCTCTCTCGCTCCTCTCCTTCTCTCTCTCTCTCTCTCTTCTCTCTCTCCTCCTCCTCTCTTCTCTCATCTCCGATTCGCTCCTAGTCTGTCTAACATCATTCTCTCTTCTCTCTCTCCTCTTCTGCTCTCTCTCTCTCTGCTCTCTCTCTCTGGATATATATATTACAGTGTATATTATATATATATATATATTTATATATATATATTAATTATGATATTGATATATATATATAATATAAGTATATAATAAATATATCAGAGCTGGGCGTTGTGCGCCAACGAGTTGCGCCTATGCGCCTATGCGCTATGGCGCACTATCAATTTCTAGGCGCAAAGGCGCAATAGGCGCATCAATTTTGAAAAAGCGTCGACTATAGCAGAGAAAGGGCACAGGGAAGCACAATTTATTGCCCTATAGCCGCGCTATGACAGGAACAAAAGAGCATTAAATTTTTTTTTTACCCATTAAAAGTTAGAACTCTAATAGAAAGACTTGACAATTAGTCAAGTGACTAATATGTGTTGATATCATTTTTTCAAAACACAAAATATCAGTGTAAAACTTTATATATATTACTAATACTTTTAGTACAACAAATACTCTTAAAATAATCTAATAGTATCTTACGAGTAGCTAGTTCGTAAGTATAATATAATATATAATATATATATATATGAATTAGTATAAGTAATTTAAATAAATTAAATATATATAATGTCAGATATATATATAGATATATAATAATAATATAAATACTTATATAGTATATAATATAGTATATAAACATAGTTATGGATATACCAGGCGTGCGCCTCTGCGACTTTGCTCCGAAGACGGGGTTTGAGATAAAATCGTACAAGTTGTAAACTTTGTATATGTTCTATTGGGTATGTTAACTGATACCGGTGAGAGTGGTTTCAAACGTGCGTCTAGAGGTTGATTCTTAAGGCGGGTAAGAATCTCGCCGCGAGAGCAAATGTAGGTGAAATAAGCGGGGTTACGCCCGTGTTTTTTTGTACGGCGGTTCCAATTCCGAGCGAAGAAATAGGCATAACGCGAGATTGGGCCAATGAAAACAGGTTTTAATAGTTTGCCTTACTACAAATATAATTGCAAATAATGGCTCTGAAAATTTTTCAACTTCTTCAGCGCTCTGCTGAACCTCCTGGGGAAAACATGGACCACCAAAAAGAGCCGCATTGACTGTGGAGGGGTGGACAGAGGACTGGTAGATTTTAGGTTTAAAGAGGTGCGGGTGTTTTTAAATTACAATATTAATTAAATGTGTTTTTCTACCTATAAAAAGGCATGCTTTTATTTTTGCACGTAAACGGTTTAACTTGTGCCAAAATAAATTTAGACGAAACATCCACAGCCCGGTGAAAAGTCGTAGGCGCAGAGGGCGCATAGGCGCATAGGCTAGGGCTTTGGAGTGTGCCAAAATATAGAGCGCCATTAGGCGGCTAAGCGGCACTAGGTCGCGGCGGTATAGGCGATAGGTCGCAGGCGCACTCAAATAAAAATTTTAGGCGTTTGCCCCAGCTTTGGTATGATACTACATATTACTTATAGTATATATCTTTTTATATAATATTATTTATATATATAGTTATCTTATATTATATATTTATTTATATGATATATACTCATACTATCTATATATATAGTTTATATTATCTTTTTTTTCTTTTTTTTTTTATTTTTGGGATCTTATATCAAAATAATCTTGTATTTTATATACTACCATATATATTTCATCTATTTTATTTACTCACAAAACTTAAAACTAGCTATTTATTTATTAATTAATATAGTACTATATAGATACATTAAGGCTAATATTAATTGATTTGCTATACCGTGGTAATGAGTTAGTGGAGGGAACGATTATGGAAATGCGGCTCAAAAAGGAATCGGACATACGGAATGGGCTGTTTTTTCAGGAACGGAATCTGGAATCGTATGCCGGCAAAATTGTAGCCGATCTTCTGACATCGATTCTTGGGTATAATCCAATCTGATAAAATTATATTTTTATTTTCGACTCTTCTTTTGCCTCTCTTTAGGCGGTTCCACTCTCTGGCGTTGTACTCGTATTGATGTTGTTTTTATTAGTCAGTTTCTTCCTCAGTATCATCGTTATTCTATTTTAAGATCTAAAAGACACGTGGATTGAGCGTTCCGAATCTTGAACGTAAACACTAAGATATCATGTTATGATGGCATTATCTTGCATTCGACAGTCATTCCGTTGAGGCAGAATGAATTGTGGCAAATGCTTTCCTTAGTCGCATGTTTAGTGTAATATGATTTGAATAATTATCGTTACCGGCGTGTTAGGAAGAAGCCTCTAGTAAGTGAGGTAGCAAGTGAAAATAGTTTGCCTTGGTACGGTTTTGTAATTAAGTTTGAGAAGCAATTGAATATAAAAATGGCTATACCTCTCTTTTACGACGGTGTTGCACGCTTTTCACTTTGTATCCGCCGATCCATCACAGCATCTAATATATATCATTCACAATATAAGCTTGATTGGTCCTAAACAGTACCGGCAAAAGTAAAATGTTGGTCGCGTATTGAAGATATAAATTCATGTTTATTGAGTCGATAAAAGGGCATGAGAAAACGCCACCTAAATCGACTCGGCAGGAGCTTACACAAAAGTAGGATATTTATTCGGCAAATTTACCTTCGTCTTTTTACACCTTACAGTACCACTCGTTTGGACACCCCTTCTCACTCCGTTCATCCAGTGGGTTGTTATCAACACAAAGTTCTCGAATGAAGAGAGCCTAATAGAAAATGTTGAACAAAAGTAGATGACGTGACAAAAATTATTCAAGATTATGCAGATACTGTCAAAATCGAGCAGGTCAATTGTCATAATAGCAACTTACATGCGTGAACCCCATCAACTCTGCAATGCTAATTCGGCAAGTATGAAAAGAATACTCAAAACATCGCTAGCTCGATTTACTTACCCACAAGCATAACAGATTTATTCCCGCTAAGGGTCAGAAAGGTATCAAGAACACACGGCAGACTCGCTCTCACATAAGGCCCAGATATCATGAGTGCTGTTCCAAACATTTATTCCTGAAGCAAAAGAGGGCTCCTCATGTATCATATTGCAGGTGATCATGCCGCTCAAAAAACTTCTGCATTAGCTGCTTGAACACAGGAAAGTTCTTGAAAAAAATTGCGCTAAAAATAATACTTAAGAATTTACTTGTTCTGGGATTTTGATTAGCGGTAATTAACTCAATATTTTATTGGTTATGATACTGTATTTCCATCTAATGAATCAAATCGGCATTCAAGTTGCAAATAAAATAACGTCATATTTAATATTAATACCTAAAAATTTGAGAAGTAATTAGTGCAGTTTTTTTTATAAAAATAAGAAGTCAGAATAAAAAGACTTTTGAGGGGATTGGATCTACGTATTCCATGAGAATAGTAAATATCAGATCTATTATATAAAATTAAAATAGATGTCAGATCATTTACTTTAAATCTATTGATACTTGGATATATAAGAATATTCTTGAGAGTTGCTATTTGTCTAAACATTCACTTATTATTATTATTATTATTATCTTTGATTTAATTGCTTTAAAGTAAACATATATCATTTCACCTTTTGATGTGATATAATATAGTATATAGATATATGGACAGTTTGATGAATATTATTTTAGCATCTTTTAAAATGTATATATGTTGAATAAAGGAGGGGAAAACAGTTTCCACTACTTTTCATAGATTAATATCCAATACTCTCACTCTAGATTTTTTCTTCACTCTCACTATAGTTTTATACTAACAACAGAACACTTTAATTGAGTGTGGTGTGGGCGAAACAGGTGTGATACTGAAGTAGATAAAGCGTTTTAAACTTTAAGTTTTTGGCATAGCTATTTTTCGCGGGTATATTTTAAAAGGAGAAAAAGACTTTAAAACCAATCAATAGATATAACTCGGTTCGTTAAGGAACGAAAGACAAACGATATATTGATGAAAATTGAAGATAATGTATACTAATACAGTAGATACTTCAAGGCCAATGATAACAAATAGATGAAACTTATTAATGAAAATTCAGACAAGTCCAATTACAGGTCCGAATGGCAGATAAAATTAGGTATCAGTTTGCAGGCAGTTTGGGTGTGCCTTGCTAGAGTAAATAAAAATATTTTAAGCTTGACCTCCTACCTTTTCATGGTTATAGTCAGTGACATAGAGGCATCTTCAGAATTGCGGGTTAGGATTCCTCACATGTTTTAATTCACGGAAAAAAATCGGGACATGTCCATCCGCACGAACGCGGGAGAAATGTTAATGTTTTTGGCTGAAGACTCACAAATTCCTAAAGTCACACAATTAAGCTTTCGAACTACAAAATAATAGATGATTAAGATTCTGATTGCTGCATATGATGCTTCGACTGTAGTTCATAAATTTTAAAGAGAAGAATTTGTTTTTCTTTTAAAGTGAACAAAATAGGAAAATTGTTCATTTTAGCGACTTATTCAAAGTAGTTTATCATTAAATATATAGTTATTTAATAATAATTTTTCAGTGATATTAAAAATATATAAATAAAAGGTTAATTACTAAAAAACTCCTTTTTTTGGGCAAAAGATAAATATAATATAAAAGAATTTATGTCATGTGATATATTCAGTTAGCATTAATTTATCTAGGTTTTTAAATTATATAAAAATTAGTTAGATTGTCTAAATTAGGCTATATATATTAGTATATATCATATATGTAAACTATATAATATATATTATATCTATTATATATATATATTATATATAATAATACTGTAATATATATATTATATCTTTATATATATTATATCAATTAATAATATATATATATATATTATATGATATATATATTTTATATTATTAATAGTACTATTATCAAATCTTATAAGTATATATAATATTATTATATTATATTATTAATATATTAAATATTATTATATATATATCTATTATATATATATTGTATCATATATGTAAAAGATATTTTATATATTATAATGATTAATAATATAATAGTAGTATATCGACCTATATCTAGTAGTAATATAGTACTACTAGTAATATTAATATAGTATATATCATATAGTATATATATATATATATATCGTATATATTAGTATAAATATAGTATTATATATATATATATATATTATATTTAATCTATAATTATATAATACATAATTTATTATAATAATAATTTAATCGGAATCGGTATCGGATTCGGAATCGGCACTTTTGGGACTGGTATGCGGTTATTGAATGCGGCATCGCATGATCGGGCTGGATAAAATTTTGAATCGTCCATCAACTAGTGGTGTATATATATATTATATACTATATATAATTATATATAGCTATATATATAATATAATAGTAGTATATTGACCTATATATCACTTGGTAATACTATATTATATATTACTATATATATAATATAGTCTATCTATGATATTTAATATATATATTAAGTGAGTGTGTATCTATATAGTATAATTATAATATACTACTAGTATAATATATTGACGTTTAATATAAAATCTATAATATTTATAAATTATAAAGTTATATATATATATATATATAATATGATATTATATATTATATATATAGTATATATTAATATTTATACTATAATAATTACGTATTATTAGGTGATGGAGCGAAGCTAAATTTTCAACAACGGTGATTGCTGTTTTTTTTTGCGGGTCTTAAATTTTTCAATAGGAACATGTAAATTAAATCATTTTTTAAAAAGTTTGTACAGACCTTCAAATGCATAGAAATTATTGTTAATTAAATTCATCAATGAGGCATCTTTGCCTTTAATTCTCGGAAAGGATGAGCTACATCTGGATTAAAAAAAAAAATTATTCTGATAATTTTGTCTTTTGTAATGTACCTATCTCGGGAGATTATCAGTTTCTATATTTGCAACATGACCTGTGTTCCTTTTCCTTCTCTAATAATATTTGGGGGATGAGTTACGGTCACAAACTTTTAGAGAGTAAGAAATGTTGGTATTGTCTCTCTTCTTTTCAAATCTAAAGTTTCTTCAATGTATAAAGAACCTCAATCTTTGCTAGGCATCCGCATCCGCTTCAGCATTTTTTTATTTCTGAACAGTAATTCATCACATTAAATGTGTCATTATGTAATTCTGAGAGATGTTCAAATGTCTGAAACAAGCATAATAATCTACAAGCGATACTCTAAGTACAATAGCTTTAATGGGTTTAACTGAATATCTTCTACACAAAATTTCAAATACAAGTTAAATAAGTTTTTTTATCATATCATACTTATATTTTTACCAAAGTTAAACACCACCCCTGATGGGCGTCAGAGCCCAGAATCACAGGAGGGGTTTGTACATACTAGATTTTACGTCTGAGAGTAAGAAGAATCCTAAAGTCTAAGAAGTGAATAGTTCCAACATGTCTAATATTTATAATAATGGCTCTACTTAATTACCTTCTACACTCAATAGGCATAAGTGAGACGCAAATATTCCTTAACTTCAGTATAGATTGTTAGAATACCTCATTTATTTATTCATTGATAACACGAGTTATTGAAAAAAAAAATTATAGTGAATTAAAAAATATTATTATTGATAAGAGTTGATTAAAAGTAATAAAACAGTAAAAAAAAATTTTTAAGTTAATTTTTTATTTTTTTTTTTTTTTTTTTTTTTGTGAGGGGAGGATTGGGATATGATTTTCAATTTTTGAACGCTGATTAGTATTTCGCATCAAAAACTGCATATCTGCGGTATATTTTGCTAAGAATAAATTATAAATAGATTTGAAAAATAGCTATGAGCAGGTTTACCCTTAACCCGTCGCAGCTAAAAAATTCAGTTCAGTTGAGTAAGAGGAATCTAGGCATTCTTCTATTTATCTGAAATTCTTCACAATTATATAAGTTCAATTAAAACGAAGATTGACAGACATCAATCATCTTGAACCTTTCAATCAAAGATATACCATATTAAATTATAATAATGAATGATTAACGCTGCCTCGTTCTAACTTTACTTCTATCCCGATCAATGATTTACAGGCATTAGACCAGCGAACAGTGAGCGTTACAACTTTTTATATATATAAAAAAAATAATTACAAATAAAAATAATATTTTTTTGCAAAATGCCAGATTTATTGATCCAAGTCACTGATTTAGCATATAAACTGCAAACATTGTAGTGCGGAAGGTCAAGCATATTATCTCAGAAGCGCGCTAACACGTAGATATTACTGGGCTATATTTCAATTAAATCAAAATTGCTTACTATACATTAATCTCTGAGAAAGCAACGAACTTTACTTTAGATCCATCAAATTAGATCAACAAAGTCATCAATCGTAGAGTATCTGCCTCGAATAACTCTTCTATTCAATTGTTACATACACCTTAAATAATAATAATAATAATAATAATAATAATAATAAAATAAATAATAATAATAATAATAATAATAATAATAATAATAATAATAATAATAATAATAATAATTATATTAATAAAGATTACATATATTATAAATTAATAATTATATAATTATTAATGGTGGCAATAATTTACATAATACATAATAATAATAAAAAAAATCTTCCACCAAAACACTGCAACTTACTTACCTGCATCCAAATAGAAGTCTTGGCTAGCTTCTTAACTAATATTCCATCTAATAATAGGTTTAGCCGATGCACCGGTGCGGAGCGGTTGGGTGGGACACACAATTTCAATGTCCCGGTGTGGTGCGGAACGGTGCAATTTTAAAAATACAGAGGTGCGTTGCGGTGCGAAAAAAAAATGACCGGTGGTATGATGCGGTGAGCAAAATACCGGTATTCGGCCAATTCTATCTAATAACTAATTAATCCGAGGAAGCCGAGTCTTCGGATAAATAAAACAATTTAACTTTTGTAACAGAGGCCACAACAGCGTAAAGATGTTATCAATAAAAACTGCATTGCTTCAAGTTGCTTCATCGTATAAACATTGTAATCCCTTAAAGCACAATCTCAAAATTATAATACCAAATATATTTAAAAAATTTGGTTTATTGATTTTAAAACTATCCTGCAACAAAATTTAATACAATAATAAATTTCGGAAAATAATGAAATTAATAATAACATAGAACAAGAGCTTAGGCTACAATCCTTTGA
>JABUQX010098790.1:0-10000 GCA_015478945.1 Trachelipus rathkii
TCCCCCCCCCCCCCGAGACGACCTTCACATCGTAATTACTCTCATAATCGCGACGCGCATCCATTCATTAAGCACCAAATATATTAACCGATACAATATACACTAAAGTACCAAGACTGTACTTCGTACACTGTCATTTCTTAATTCTCTGGTAACAATTCTCAAAAAAACAGCATACAAATGATTGCCGGTTTTAAACCAAATATCACGTATATATATATAATAATAGTATATATATATATAATATATATAGTATATATATAGTATAGTATATATATATTATATATATAGTATTATATATATATATGTATAGATAGTATTTATTGTAACTAGTCATATATTATATAGTTATAGTATATATAGCAAAATAGAATAAAGGACAATTTTTACTTGGCTCTGGTTGAATTGCATGTAAAGTGAGGTTCTGTTTTAGTGTTGTTCCTCTCGCTGTAGAAGTTGAGGAAGTACCGGTTTTAAGACTTTTCAAGGTGAGATAAATGGGCAAAGGTTGGTGTGAAGAATATATATGGGGACGTGGCAATCATAAAAATGCACTTTAATTTAAGTAGCAAAGTTGGTTTAATAGGTATGGCGGATGGATATGACTTCAAAAGGTTGGTAAATGTTGTGGATCTAGGCTCATCGAGATTGCTTGAAATTGGGTTTGAGGAAAATGTCATTCGAAAAGAAATAGAATTGACGATTGCTTCTTTTGTTCTTTTCATTTTACATGGTGATTGGTAGTGAAGCACGAGTGCATTGCTTGATTTCGTTCAGAGTGAGCCAGCAGAGGAAGGCAGAAGGTTTTAAAGTGTGCAACTTCGCGAAGTGGGATTACAAGGAGAATTTTCATCATATAACTTTGGCTGTAGAAATTGCTGCTTTTGAAGATGCAGTAACTAATTCGTTCGAAGCAAACATCAGCCGCTTGTCATGAAAGACGGGAATGGAAGAGCAGTTGTGGTGCGAGCTAATTGATTGAGCACTGCAATGTAGGCGCACATAATGGAATGAGTAAAGGAGAAAGAAAAGTTTAATTCATAATTAAACTTAAAAAAGTAATTCGCTGGTGATTAATAGATTTTAAAAGCATTTAAAGGGTATTTAGGAAGGTTCAAGTATAGTTGATGCCATCTCACACGTCTCTTAAGGGTTGCTGAGCAATTGTTCCTAAAAAGCTCCTCTAAAGGTGCGCACAATCATTCGTTACTTTTCACGCCACGCTTGTTTGCGGCAGTTTCGTGAGTTCTATAGATTATGCTATAGTAGCGTTATGGTAACGGTCTAGGGAAAAGATTTCCTATTTTTTCTCGATTAAAATATTAGATTGCGCTGCATCGGTACCCAGTTGTTTTTCATTGTGCCATTTAGTTTCCTAATGTGTTTGTACTGCGGCATATGAACGGCAGTGAGAATCAATAAACCCCCATCCGAAGTGCGTTGGATTATTAGTCGAACGCGTTAAAACTCGCCTAGAAAGTTCCCTTTACTGAGGGCTGGCACCATTATATTGTTGGTTCAATCAAAGACATACCTTATTATTCAACTTCGCAATCGCAGAATTTATCTCAGTTAGATATTGATGCTTTTTTGGGGTTTCACACAGCCATAACCTAAGATAAATCTTCGAGAAGTCGAAAAATAGTGTTTGTCCTCATTTCCTTAATCTATAATGATTTGTTAGATATTATAAATTCTTATCCTACATAAAACATTAAAAAAAAAGAATCTTAAGGCCGTCCAACAATCTGATAGCTTTAAATAATTTTCGGGAGTTTTAAGACCTTCTTGAATCACAACCTGGATAGCGGGCTTATATATATATAGTAGTATATATATATGTATATAGTATATATATACTAGTAGTATATATATATTATATAAGTTATGATTATATATATATATATATATATGTTACGTATATAGTATATATATATATATATAGTATACTATTAAGTATAGCTGATATACTATATATATATTACTATATATATAGTTATATATAGTATATAATACGTATATATATCTATATAGTATATATATTTTATGATATATTACTATATTATAGTATCATATATTAATATATAATATATATTATAGTATATTATAATAATATATTAGTATATATATAGTATATCTATATATATTATATAGTATATATATATATAGTAATATATATAGTATATAGTATATAATATATAATATAGTATATGCGTATATGATTAGTATATACTGTATAGTAGTATTGTCCGTATGATGATATATATACTATATATATATGAGTAAGTATATAGCTATACTATAGATATATAGTATATATAATATATATGTATAGTATATATGAATAGTATATAGTAGTAGTATTAATATATATATATACGTTATTTATTGTAGTTATTATTATTATTATAAGATTATATATATCGCTTATTTCTCTTCTTTGTTGTTTATTTAATTGCATGATGATTTACTGTTAGCGACCGGGTTTCGACGTAGCAAGTCGTTGAGTTCCTTCATTCAGGTGTCAATGTTACAGGCATTGAAAGCCTAGATTTTGGTCGGAAACGGTCGTCTGTTAAAAACTTTTATTACTTTTTTGTGCTTTTTATTGTACGGAATAATGAGCATTGCCGTATAATACTATAATATGTGTAGTATGCTGATATATAGTAATTGAGTGTAGTATATTAGTGTATGAGTATATGTATTGGTTATATAATATAGTAATATGTATAGTATATATATAGATATATATGGTCAGTAGTGGCTTGTTATGTAGTACGTATTATAGTAGTTAATACTGTAGAACCCACAATTTAAGATGGTGGAAGTAAAGTTAAGAGAAGGTCTATTATGTTGGGCTTATCACTAGGAAATTTTACGTAGGTAGTGTAGTTTTTATTATGCCTTCTGGATATACTGTATAGGTATGTGATAGTTAGTATATATAATATATATATATGATAATATATATAGTATATATATATATATAATATATATATACTATATTATATACGAACCACATTAAAGATATAAAATTGTAAAAAGGTCTCTGTTTTCAAAAATGAGCCATGTGGGCAATGGTTTTTCATGAGCAACAATTTTAAACGTATTTGAAGAATAGAAACATGAGAGCGAGAGAGGCGAGCGTGCGAAACTACAACATCAGGACGCAATGGAACATAGAGTTCAAATTTTTTAGCGGCAACATGACCAAGCTTCTTTCTGATACAGAGGCGCCAATGGTTAAAATAGCGAATGGTGGAAGTTTAAGGAGCATTTCATTTTTTATATTTTATTGAATAAGTCTTCATTTGTTTTTATATCTAAACGTGTAATCTAAAAAAAACATGTAATCTAGCTTTTATAGGGTGTGCGGCCCACACCTAGCACCTAACCAGGTTCTGGCAATTAATAGTATATTATATATATAGAATATAGTATATATGATTTATACTATATGCTATATCATATGAATACGTATATATATTATATATATATATATATATATGATATAATATAGTTATAGTATATATATATATATAATAACTGATATATACTTATATATAGTATATATATAGTAAAAGTCAGTGCAATATAATTTAAGAAACTATGTTGCGCACTCGTACACTACTCCGAAATGCATGCCATAAAATTATAGTTAGGTATATATAGGTTATATAGTAGTATATATATATTATATACTATATATATATAATACGTATATTGTTATAGTAAAAATTAAAAATAAACGTCATAGTATATATATATTATATATATGATATAGTATATTAGTCTATAGGTATAGTATATAACATATATCATAGTATTCGGTGTTCAGTTAAGAGGCGATTTCTTAATTTTTGGCGATCGCATGTTGACACGGAAAGACAAAGAGCTTTTGATTCAATCCCTGACTTTTGAATTTGTCAAAAATTGCGCATAGGCCAACATAGAACCCGGTTTACCTCAATATAGTATAGTATATATATATCAGTATATATATATATAGTATATATATATATATATATACTACTATATATATATAACTATAGTATATACTATATATAGCTATATCATATGAACGTATACGCTGGGGGTTGGGTGGAAAAAAATGAGCAAGAAATTTAAAAAATGCCAATGTTATCCGGAGTGGCAGGTAACCTTGTGGCTCAATACAGTATATATAGTATATATATATATTAGTATATAGTATATATATATATATATATAGTATATTATACTATATTAGTATATTATTTGATATAGTAGCGTCAAGTTATTACCTGCATATACTAGTATATATAATATATAAATGAGCCAAATTTTGCAACGAACAAACAAAAGTAATGAATTAGAAAGAGAACTAAAAGAATTTCATTCAATAAAACGGATTTGAAACAGAACTTCAAAATGGTTCTTTCAAATATATACATGATAATTTACTCTAAAATTTTAATTAAAACTTAAAAGAACATTATAAATTAAATATAAAAACAGAAAATAAGATTATATATATATATATATATATAGATATATCTATAGATATATATATATATAGTGATAGTATATATATATATATATAATATATAATAGTATAAGCTAGTATATACTGTATTATAATATAAGTAATATATATATATACTATAGAATTACTAATATAGCTAATATATATATATATATATATACGATATATATATACGATAACAGTATATATATAGTATTTATAGTATATATATATATCATAGCTATATATATGTATATATATTATAGTATATATGATTATTATAGTATATGAGAACAAACTAGTTATATAGCTATATGATATATATACTATATATATATTGAGTATACATATTTATATAAATATAGTATTATATATAAACTTTAGGATACTTACTATATATATAGTACTATAGCCTACTATATATAGTATATACAGCTCTGAATCGCGCACGCAAACGTTATGCAGAGAGCGACATATTGGAAGTTTGCAATCCCAACAACAAATAAATAAATAAAAATGTTTTTTAATGTATTTCAGTGGGTACAAATAGAAAATTGATAACTTTCATGGCACCGACGGGGATTTGAGAACCAGGGCTAAGAATAATAAGTGCTTAAGTAGGCAAAGTGAAAGGAGTTTTGGGAATAATTTGATCTTCTAATTACCTAGCTAATAGCTCTAAAAAATAAATAATAATAGATGAATAATAATGAATAATAATAGATAATAATTAATCAATAATGTAATTTTATAATAATAATTAATAATAATAATAAAAAAAGAAGAAGAAAAAAGAGGATGTGGGATTAAATACTTAAGGGGCGTAAGAGATGGGAGAAAAATCAAGATAAAGAAGTATCTCGGGGAAAACTCCTTCTTAGAATAAAAAAGTTTTTCTCCCGAACTGAACCCGCTTAAACATTTAAAGATATTTGCGTCGCCAAACGCGTCTGTCCGCTTATAGTACAAGCAATAACTCAGAGCCGACAAAATGCGATTGATCGAGCATTAAAAGGGGTCGTAGTTTACTGAAATCAGTATTAAGCGGGGCCAAGGAAGGGGGAGCCGCACCCCACCTCTGAATTAAGTCAATCGGTAATGAAAATAAATTGATAAATAAATTGTGGTTTTTCTTTCCTCACTTATCGATAGTAAAATTTAGAGAATGAATAATTAGGTTGTGACTTGTGAGGGAGGAGAGGTGGTGTTCCTCTCCGTAATTAAAAGTTATATACAATAACTTTAGCTAAAAGTTGAGAAAATCGGTCTCTTTTCTCAGATAATTTATAGAGTGAAGAAAAATATTTTATATTTATTATAAAATATATATATATATATATATATATATATATATATATATATATATATATATATATATATATAAATATATATATATATATATATATATATATATATATATATATATATATATATATATAATATATATATATTTTTACAGACTATATATTTAACTACAGTAAGGAGAAAATATTTTCTTGTATTCAGTTGTCGAGTACTTTTTTGGCAGCTAATTATTTTGGGATTCGGATCCATCAACAATGGATTCTTTCCTCGGATCGACCATTGGATCAGATCATCGGATCAAAATTTGCTTTTTTCTTTGCCGCCGCCTGCCGCATCGTCACTCATTCCGTCCATCTCAACATTTCAGCAAAGAAGTTCAACATTATTGCGTTCATCCACGACATCAAAAGGGATTTAGCCAATTAGATAACTTTTAATCTATGGACTATATATATATATATATATATATATATATATATATATATATATATATATATATATATATATATATAAAAAAATATATATATATATATATATATATATATATATATATATATATATATATATATATATATATATATATATATATAAAAAGAAGATTAATTTTCTTGAAGAAAATTTCAAAAGTTTCGATAATAATCATAATTTAAAGCTAATTTTAAAAGATTTAAATCATAATAATAATAATTTATTATTATTATGTGTGTGTGTATTATTATTATTATTATTATTATTATTATTATTATTATTATTATTATTGTTTGGACTAATAATGATTGCTTCAACTCTATCTGTTTGTCAAAGGTTTGTTTTTTTAACAATAATGAAAATAAATTAAGCATGCACACACCAGGGCTGCGGAGTCGGAGTCGTGGGTCGTGCGAGATTTTCCCCAGGTCAGGTCGGGTCGAAACTCTGTGCAGAGTGAGTCGGGTCGGAGTCAGGTCGAAGATTCCTGTGTAGAGTGGGTCGGGTCGAGTCGGGTCGAAACTATTATTATTATTATTATTATTATTATTATTATTATTATTATTATTATTTATTATTATTATTATTATTATTATTATTATTATTATTATTATTATTATTATTATTATTATTATTATTATTATTATTATTATTATTATTATTATTATTATTATTATTATTATTATTATTATTATTATTATTATTATTATTATTATTATTATTATTATTATAAAAGTTTTTGATTTTATTTCCAACGTTCTAAATATTTATTTTTTGGCCATAATTTAATTTCCTTAAAATAATCTTTGAAAATAATATACAGGAGAAGAAGATATATTTACGTAGATTTCCAGACGCGTTTCGTCTCTATACTTGAGACATCTTCAGAGGATTATTTCTTGTAAGCGAATGAGTCTTTAAATTGATATATAATAAGTAAATCAAATGATATTTAGTCTGACTGATAAATAAATAAAATTTTATGTTAATGTCTGGTTGCCTGTTTTGATGTAGAAGGCATTCGCAATTTTAAGTTTTTGGACTTCACACGATCTGTAATTGTGAAGTGTTTAAAAATATTACTAATAGTTGATTGACCATGTGCCGTATTGAAATGTTCAAAGATTTTGCTGGGACTGTAGAGAAGTTGATATGCCTGTCCGACAATCTATTCTTCGTGTAACCAATATATGTCGACGTACAGTCTAACTCAGGGCAGTTAAATTGGTACACAACGTGATGGTTGTCGGACAAAGCATCTCTTGTGCTAAAGGAAGATGACAGTTGTTTGAACTTATGGTATAGTCTGACTTTAATTTTTGAGTTGTCTTTAGTTTTGAGGTGAGAATTCAAAATATTACGAAGGTTCTTCTCTTCCTTATTGACAAATAGCATTGGAAGTTTTGAAGAAGAAATTAATCGAATTTTTCTGATTATTTTTACTTTCTTTATTATATAATTTTGTAAGGGTTTTATTAATTAAATTTTCAACTGAATATTGTGGATGATCACAGTTAATTAAATTTTACTTAATGCGGCAAATTTCTTCATCAAAAGTTTTCCAAATTGAACATAGGTTGTATGCTCTGTAAACTAAAATTTTTACGATAGATTCTTTATAAATAGTTCCATATATAAACCATTATCAGTGGGTTTGACATGTATACCTGTAGATAATGAGCCGTCAGAATCAACATTGATTGATGTCTAAAAAACAGGTAGCATTATTAACCTAAGCCGTATGTGAATTTTAAGCATGACAACTCTTGAATTCTATTGATGAACTGATGTATATGATCTATGTTCCTAAAATAGTGAGGGTGTCGTCGACATACCTTATGTAAATAGCTGTTTGTTTCACGAAGGATTTTGTTTTCTAGATTTGACATATATAAGTCCGCAAATGTAGGTCCAAGCGGTGAGCCCAACACTTCATCAGTTAGTAGGTATAAGTTTTCTTTAAATTTAAAACGGTATTTGGGTATAACAAATTAATAAAAGGTTCCTCATATGTTGTTCTGGTAGTTCTGGTGGGGTAGGTTATTTGAGTAATACATGACACACTTCGTTAATTATTATGTCAATCGTATTAAGACCCGGTACATTTATGAACAAAGATTCTAATCAAGTGAGGCGAATATATTAGTGGCTTCAAGTTTTAAGTTTGATAATTTACATAATGTTTCATTATTTGATTTAACTATGAAAGAGTTATTAAGATATGGTCGGATAATGCTGTTCAGATATTGAGCAATTTCGTGTGTAACCGTTCCGCACATAGATATTACAGGTCTCAAAGGTGAATTTTCTGAGTTTTTGTGTATTTTAGGCAATCCATATATATATCCTAAATTATAAAATCCAGTTCTTTTTATTTTTTTGTCAGAAATTCTTTTGTTTTATTTCATAACGATTCTGTTAATGTTATTATTATTATTATTATTATTATTATTATTATTATTATTATTATTATTATTATTATTATTATTATTATTATTATTATTATTATTATTGAAACTGAAAGTATTAAACTGTTAATTTTATAATGGCTGTTTTATAATAAAAATAAAAATAATTTGCATTATAATTACGTTATTCATTTGTTTCCGAAACTGAAATATATTTGTTTGTTATGTGTTGCGCCTTCATCTTTATGTCTTTACGGTACTTTACCGTATATCATTTGGAGATTAGATTCATTGGAAAAGTGGTATATTTTTTTATTCTCTAAAAGCAAGAGAAAAAAAAATTGTTGAAACAAAAAAATGTTTTACCGTAACTATGTAAGCACTAATCTGAGTCAGAGTCGAAATTTTGAATTTGACAGCCGGAGTCGGAGTCGGAGTCGGAGTCGGAGTCGAAGTCGAAAATTTTTGTTTAAGAGGAGTCGGAGTCGGAGTCGGAGTCGAAAATTTTTGTTTAAGTGGAGTCGGAGTCGGAGTCGGGGTCGAAAATCAAAATTGAATTTAAGGAGTCGGAGTCAGGTCAAGAAAAATTTATTTACGACTCCGCAGCCTAACACACACACTCACACTCACACACACACACACACACACACACACACACACACACACACACACCTAAACCTGCAACTCTTCAGTAAGTCAAAATTTTAGTTCTCTATTATAGAAATATGCATTTTTTTAACTTTTTATCCGAAAATGAGTTATAATATTCTTTTTTCCTTTTATTTATAGGCCCATATATATATATATATATATATATATATATATATATATATATATATATATATATATATATATATATATATATATATATACTATATATATATATATATATATATATATATATATATATATATATATATATATATATATATATGTTTAATGCTTGAAGCAGGTTTGTTTCTAAGAAATCTCATTTTTAGGATAAAAGAGCAAACAGCGACTAACTCGAACCATCGGATATTTATGACTAGGTTAAAATGTAATTTCTTTTGATCGACAGCCATTTAGATCTATGTGATCATTATAATAATAATTTGGTGTCACTCATCCAGATTCCAGGGCTTTCAATAGCATTTTAAAATAAAAATAAAATCCTAAGATAATAATTTTATTGTATGCAAGGAATGAGCACCAAAAGGCCTCTCCAGACGCAAAGAATACAAATTGGTTAATGATCAATGAAGAGGATGGTACACGCGGTAACTCCCGTCTCCCAACAACAAATACTACTACCCCATCCCCCGTCTTTTAA
>JABUQX010098790.1:20000-37500 GCA_015478945.1 Trachelipus rathkii
ATTGAAAGGGAATCTCTATTATAGTTATCAACATTAATCATTTAACGTCTTAAAGAAGTACACTCGCATACAAGATCATATACTGGAAAGGAGTTGCAGTAATCAAATAGGATAAGAGAGAGAGAGAGAGAGAGAGAGAGAGAGAGAGAGAGAGAGAGAGAGAGAGAGAGAGAGAGAGAGAGAGAGAGAGAGAGAGAGAGAGAGAGAGAGAATAAAAAATTTGTTATCAAGATTTGGTAATTACACAATTTAAAATCAATGAAAAGGAACTAGAAACGATCGATCTCCCTTTTGATCTATCTATCTATCTACATATCGAGCATTTCCTTTATCCAGCTTCTCATTAATCTTTGTGTCTCCTACATTGTGAAACGCTCTCCAAGCCACTCTCTTTATTTTGTCTATTTCTCTTATATTTCTGCACCGGTTTTTCTGACACAAGAATTTTCACGCTTATCAAACGCCGGCGACGGTTTCTCTAATCGGCTTTCTGCGGCGGGACCAAAGCGCCGACAACTTTTTTTTATATTAATATATTTATTGTGTAAATCGAAGGGAATATAGAATCAAAAAAAGATACTTAAAAGTTAACTTAATTCAATATAATACAGAAAGATTCTTTACTTCTCATTAGAATTTTTTTTATACCAATATTGCACCAAAGCAAATTATATATATATATATATATGCAAAAGTCCAGTTTCTGTTCAGTAGAAACATAACAGTAGAAAATTTTGCGGGATCGACTCGCGCTTTTTCGCGTACCAGTTATGTTTTATATATATATATATATATATATATATATATATATAAAGATATATTAGAAAATATATATTATTAATATATATATATATAGTATATATATATATATAATATATATATAGAATGTATATATATATATATATGAAGAGGGGAGGTATATAGGTAGGAGATAATAGTGAGGAGTATATATAGAGGGAGGATAATAGAGAGGTAGGGGAGGTATATCATATAATATTATATTATAATATATAATATATATAGTGTGGAGAAGGAGAATTATATATATATAGATCGTTTTATGATTTAAAACTAACGAAACATCAGCTAGAGTAGCGCGGCATAGATATTCGTTGTCGGGGTCTCTCGGCCTCTAGGCGGACGGAACGGGGAGTGAAAGGGCTTCGTCCCCCAAATTCTGTCCCAACGGAAGATGGCGGCTCGGAGTCCAACACGTACTGGAAATATGCTTTTTCAGGGGGCTCAAGCCGACGGTGGCGACGGTGAGAGGAGGGGGGACGAAGTCACCGCCCAATCGAAATTAGTCGTCAGATGGCTAGTGATAGTGAACAACGCAGATAGAACACACAACGAAAGAGCTGATATCTATGCAAAGGTTCTACTCTAGGTTGATTCGTGAAATCGAGTATATTGATCCATAAAACGCCTTGATATTATATATGAGTAGGCCCTATAAGTAGATATAAGATATATATAAATATAGTATAACAGTATATAATAAAATGTATAGCAAGTAAGTGCCCTTTCTTCCGCATGGGTTGAATGAGAGAATTATTCCAGCAAGAGAGAAACACTAAAGTTTATAAGAGAATAAATAGTTTAGGAAAGCAGGTGTAAGTAAAGGTGAGAGGAATATAATAAGAGATAATTATAATAATATATATATATTCAAACAATTAACTGGTACGCGAAAAAGTGCGAATCGATCCAGCACTACAATCCCGACAAGTATAATTAATAATCTACTAATTTAATAATTATCTAAATACTAGTATTAGAACTATTCCGTGATCTAAAATAAAAAACAATAATATTTAAAATTACATAATAATAAACACCTTTAAATAAATAATAAACTAATGCTAAACTATAAAGATAAAAATTTAAACTTTATATTAGGCTATAAATATTATAGTTACTAACTAACACTATAGACTAAATGTAACATAACTGGTATAATAAACACAAAGAACACATCTACATACTACTAATATAAATATATATTAATATAATAACTAACTCTTTATTCATAAACCGAAATACTCCTTAAAATAAATAAACTGGAGAATAATTAAAAAAAAATAATAATAAAATAATTAAATTATAAATAAATAATTATAATATATAATATAAATAATTTTGGGTATTACCATCTATCCGTAAATTATATATCTTTCTCTATTCATTCATACTAATAATGACTATTATTAAATATATAAGAATGAAAAATATTTTTAAACAATTTCAAATTTAATATATAAAAGCTTCATATATATAATTTATTTAAATAGTTGCTGTCCCCGGGTAATTGAAACATACATAATAAAATGGTATATAACTCAAGTAGTGAAAAAAAAAAAATAAATATCTAGCATTATTGTAGAATGATTGAGGTAAATAACTGCCCTATATAAGATCAATGTCTGCTTTGGGAGTGACCACGTAGTATTACACCATAAATTCAGATCAATATGTTCGCGGCAAAACTTACATACTGTATATTTATTATCGACAAAAATCTAGTTGCTTTTCAATTTCCTCTAAATCAGCTTTTAAATCGTTGGTATAGAAGATGGCATGTCTTATAATACGCTGTCCCATTATAAATTATATAAAATTTGGATCACATCCCAGTGAATGAATTCCATGAAAATAAGTAAAGAAATTACGAGCAAATTCCTCAATATGCGGCAATCTTCATCTTCCTGCACATCTTCCTAGTAGTAAGATGAGAATAGAAAAACGCGTGTTCATATTATCGAGTTTGTATACATCAAATAACTTGTCATCACTTTCTCCGCTTCAAGAAGAACAGCGTCAATTCGCATTAATGTAAGTGGAAAATTAATTTTTAGCACAAATTGACGCATTGATCGTCTTTTCACAACTGTTCTTCTCTATAAAGTTATATTTTTTGTTTGTAATGATAGCGAGAAAGTATTTTAAGAGAAATCGGATGACTATGATTAATTTTTGGTGGTTTTCTTTTCTCTGCTCAGCGTCATTTGTAAAAAATTTTTCGTTATTCCTACCAATAATAATAAGCATCCATCAGAGTAGAATTGCAATGTACATTATATTATCTTTGCACCTCACTCACCGCAAGTTGGTCTCCCAAAAAGTGGGTTACAAACCTAACGGGTTGCAGTTAAATAATAGTAATAATAATAATTTAGAAAATATATATTGAGATAGGCGTAATAACAATAATATTGAAGAACAATGAAATAATAATTTCCACATCAAAATAAATAGATAAACCGATATAAAGGTAATTGACTCCTCACTAAATCCCTAATCACTAATTATATAATACCCGAAATTATCACATTACAATGCTAGTCACACACACACGGTGCTCATTAAAATCCTAGTTTTCTTGTAATTATATAAATCGAGTGATAAACAACGTGTAAGTTATGCGTAGATTATTCATTCATTGGTGTTTACCTCAGTTGAGTATTACTAGTATATTATATTATAAATATTAATATTTAATATATATTATATATATATTGTATAAATCTTATTAATATTATATATTAATAATTATACATTATTAATATAATTATATATGTATATATATAATTATAAAATTATTATATACTCTAATTTTTTATTAATTAAATTACACAAAAATATAATATTAAATAAAATAAATTTTAATTATAAATACTTCATATATATAAATTCAAAGAGACGACTTATGAAACAGCCGAAGATATTAAATAAAAGATAAAAATAAAAATACAACCATGATAATAATTATAAAATTTTCCTATTACTCTATGAGTTAAAGTAGAGAGAATAGCGAATAAAAATATATCATCTTACAATGTACTAACGTATCTACAATTATATTGAGATCGAAGACCATACATCTGTTCATTCTTTACGAGGACATCAGAGAGTGGCACACAGAACGACTATTCTACTCACACTTGATATTCGAGCACAAATGACTACATATACTTATACAAAATGCTATAGAGCACCCGTATAGTGTGAACTGAAAAAAATATAAGAAGTATATATATTAAGTTTAGGTGGTGGTATTATATATATATATATATAGCTATTTGTTTATAGCTTTAAATATTGATATTACGAATAATATAGTCAAATATTTCAATCTGTTATTATTTAATAATATATATTGTGGTTATAACATATACTAATTATATATAAATATACTTGAAATCCTAGAATGATAGTAGGTAGAGAATCTATCAGATAGGAGTAGGATAGATGAGATAGGAGGTGATAGTTATTAGATAAGATAGTGAAAAAGATAAAACAGATATAAAGAATAAACGATTAGATAAAGAATAGATAGTCTTAGAGATAAGAATTAATCCATCGAAATCCTTAAACATAGTCACATTATTGATTATGAGAGAGTCAAAAAATCAAAAAATTTTAAAAAGGTAAATACAATAGACATCTATAAAAAGTTTAAGAGTACTATATTTTATTGATACCATACATGTGCTTTAATATAATAAAGCCAATTTAGTATATGTTTAAAACTTTTTAAAACATCTTATGCATAGAATGATTAGAAATAGCTCACTGGGTTCTTATTATATGCAATATTATATACTAGAATTAGGTTATTAGTAATCTAGTTAATAGATTAATAGCGAAAAACCAGCTCACGCATTTTAGATAGATAAATATTTCAGAGATTTTTATCGTATCTTACACAATGCGAACTTTTATTTTCCTGATCTCTCTCCTACGTTTTGGTTAATTTAGACATCATTCTCCATCTCAAATTTTATTTATAATTAAGCATTATTTTGTGGTGTGTAATGCAGACGTCGTGTAGCCCCACACCTCTCAAAATACTTTGCAACAAATATTAAAAAAATGCATCCATTTGATTACCGACCAACTTTAATTCACAAGAATAAAATTAACTCGTTAAAATCTGAAAAAAACTTAAAATCAGACAAGAAATGACTCGTTGTAAATAATTTTGGCTTTATGTAGTGATTACAGTAATACAACATAAACAAATTATTGGTAGATAACAAATTATTTTTCCTATATATATATAGTTAAGAATTATTTAAATTATAGTATATGGTAGTGATTAATTCAAATGCAATCGAATACTCTAAGTAAATTATATATTAATATATACAATAAATATTTATTAATAATTACTAATATATACACGATGTCATTTGTTATCATATTATATTACTATTATTTTCAAATTAATTGCAGGAATATAAATTTTATAATATTTTTTATAATGTAGAGAATATTGAAGATGAAGAGCTAGATTATCAGGAGAGTTATGATGAGTTCAGGATGATGTATATGACGTATGCACTTTCGTGTACGCAAGAGGACGTTGAAGTTTGTTATTTATTATGATGAACCCCTTTATTCGTAGTAGAGAAGATTGGCTTGAATATATGGAGATTTCGCTATATATTGTGAGGTTTATGATTATTTTAGGAGAGCGTGACATAAGGAGATTGATTTGAATTTTAGAATCGTGGTATACATTGTAAGCTAGGAGAAGGAGTGATGGTATTGAGAGAGACGAATTGATATTACAAAATTAACACCATATCTGAAATTAGCTTCTTGCTGTCTTTTCCTCAAAAAATGTGTGACTTTCATTCTGTCTATTTTCTGAATGGAGAACAGAGCCAACATTCCTTGGTTTTGGACATTTGGCAGAAGAGTCGTTATTCCCTTGACAGTTGATGCTAAGTTTAGCTCAAATTTCTTGTGTTAATCACAGCTCTTGCGAGGTTGCTTAAACCTTGTAAAACTTGTCTTTCACACAAATATGAATTACAAGAAACTGTTTGTTTAGACAAACCACAACTCTACTGTTAACTTCATAATTTCTTGAAAATTACTGTTTAAAAAGAACACTGTTTCATGTGTGATTAATTACTTCCATTACTTCCATATTATAGATTGGTGCAATCAACATTATATCACAGAAACTTCCTTCCTGATGGGGCCATAATATATTCCTTTTTTTATGTCGACAAACTTTAGAGTTTATGTAGGGGCGGTGCTCATCGCTAACCTAGTGCAAATCTGCCTAAAATAGAAAATTTTCCTGTGCGCAATAAGACGTTCCTTTTTAGATTAAACACTTCTCTTGTTAAAATCTCTTAAGTAAGGAAGCTGAAATCCTAATTGGCGTCCAAATTGAGAGCCAAAAGTCACTGACCGCTTAATACGGCTTTGGCGATATTACTAGTAGATTTGCGGGTTACCAATAATTATTCTCCAACGACAAGGATTAAATAAAAAAACATAATTATCTAACTGTGATTAAAAAATAAACAAATCAGGTGGACAAACTAGTGTCTAAAAGGAAAAAATCAACATACTTATAGACTTACAATTATTTGAAAGATTAAAAAGAGTGAGAGGAAATACACGAGAAATTGCACACAAATCGCACGGAGAGGAAACCAAACAAAAAACACAGGGTCCATAAATACGTTTCGTATCCTGCAGGGCAGGGAGAAACGGTAGTTAGGAAAAGAAGGAAAGCTACTACGCTCTCCCAGCTACTCATATAATACGCAACGGTATAGGTGATATATGTTCGGTAACGGTCTGTATACTTTGAGTTGTTATTTATACGCTGTATAGTGTTAAGTTTCCCTATCTCTAAACATATCCGTGCTCCACGCTGCAGTATATTTATAGTACTCCTATTATATAAAAGTATATAGATTAAACACTAACACTCACAATTATGCTACGCATACGCAGATAGATATGATATATAGTATACTTGTATATATATACCGTATATTTTATATATGATAAAGGGTATCTCTCAAATATATAGTGTATATATAACTGGAAAAAGTACAGAACTCAATTATTATTATAATAGCCTTTTTGTTGGCTTATTAGATTCAGATCCCTGTACCAAAAGCCGAAGTTGATAACTACAGAGCTAGTATATACCCTCCCTTAGATACTTTTGAGAAACTCACCATGATACTATCCATATAACATTACAGGCGGTATATAAGATCCATGTATAAGCTATGGTTATATATAAGTTAATACTGATGAAGATATAGGAAAAATAAAAATACTTGCAAGTATTACAGGTGTATATTCTAATACAAGTATATTTCTAACATCTGGAAAATACAACAACGTCATGCACTTATATCTATATATATAGTATATATGGTATCCACGCCACCTTAGCAAAACCTGATACTTAATATTTAGTATATATATAATACTATATATATAGTATATATCGTATATATATATAATTTTTATATACTATATAATATACTATATATATATACTATGATATGGTTTCCCTCATAAAAGTAATAAAATAATATTTTATTATTATGTTATTTAAATATGGATACAAGGTCATGAGTCACTAAGGAAAATGTGCCAGCATAAATATTATATTAACTATTTACTAGAATATCATATTGTTATAACACTATTTATGTATGTACCTCATACAGGAAGTAATATAAGAAGACCCCGAAGTAGTATAGGATGAACCCGGTTCCCGATATATATTAATAATACTTCATGAATATGATTGCTCTCCAGTTAGAGCATTATTGCTCGAAATAGAAGATTCTCGAAAAGCTTTACGTTGGAGATATCTTTTTATAATGAGTATCGAAAGTGAAGGAAAAGATTGAGACGCTTCATAGAGAGTTTCTCTTGAGAGAGCCAAGTATTTATTTAGTGAGTTTTTTATTACCGTTAAAGAATATATGAATTATTACACCTCCCCTAAATAGGTTTTATATTATGAGTATAACATAAACTCTTAAATTACTACCGGAATAATTATTATTATCTCAGCATATCTTCTACTCATATAAGATTCGCTCTCAGACAAACGACCTTATATCAGTACCTCATAGTGGGCGGTGAACAACTGGGAGAAATTAATAAAATACGAGGATAATATAAAGGATATCGAGTATTTTACCTATGTATAAGTAAATAATATAAAATATAAAAGCAGATATATATATTTAACTCTTTGTAATGGGCGAATGGGCCAGGCCCCATACGAGGCTACATATGAGCTGACAATAGTTTAGGAAAAACAGGATAGTGATGCCAGAATTTTTTTGTCATTTAGATGGTATTAGTATAAGGATATAGGGTAAGTGTACACTTTCCTTGTTTAGAACAAACAGTTACCAGCATATTCCCTTATCGTGTTCTAATTTTCCGTTTTGTCTCTGGAGAACTTATGACTTGATATATCAAAGGAATATGTCGAGAACAGAGTCTTTGTCTTAGTGGGAGGAAAAAACTAAAATTGTAAAATTCCTTTTAGTATTCAGAGAAACCATATGATTTTTGCTCAAACTTGATCAATTACATTTTGGAAAACGAGAATATGGGATTTTGTGCAACTTTGCCTCGTATCCACAGAACAACGTGAAATACCACTGTAGGGAATCTAAGAATTCCACAATTAGAAAGAATCAGACGATGTAAGAAGAAGTTGTCTCCGCTTTCAGATCCAATAGAACATCGTCGCAGTTTATTTCCCCGATATTTACTCATAAACCAAGATGAGAAAGTCCGAATCTGGAGAATGATGAATGGCCCTTAATCGAGTGAAAACCATTCAAGTAGGCCACCTTCCCAAAAGATCTTGAAAAAGAGAATATGGAAGAAGTAGAGCGATCACTCGCATGCACACCGAAAGGGTGAGGAGCCTCCGTGTTGCTAAAGAACTTGGCTGAGCGAAAACAACTCGCCTTCCTTGAAGAGTAGCGTGCGCAGCTGCCCATAGTCCCAACTCCCGCGAGGTAGGGGGTCTACAAAAATGCCTTTGCTGATAGTGTCCCTCACCAAGAAAGCAGCCATGCCCGCCCTACAACTCTCCGTGCGGATAGTCTTACTAGTTCGAACCAGAAGTCACAATCTCGAAGAATAATGTAGGGAAACCTGGCTTGGATGGTGTGTTCGCGCTGGTCATAAAAATAACGCCATATTACAATAGCTAGGGAGTATAAATCGGTAGTTACTCTTCGGGGACAAATTACTGGGTTTTTTTTTTTTTTATGCTAAATTAATCTAAAGTGCATATATAGCGGATATTAAAAGTATCCATCCAGTAGAACTCCCGGAAACGGAATATAGAACAGCCAATTGCACCTTGCCTCTCGTTAAGCTTGAGCTGATCCGGTGGAATTTAAAATAGAATAAAAGAATTCTGGTAGACGAGATTCGACGGTGCTATTCTAAGTAAGTTATGTGTGGGCACGTTATAAGAAATATGGAGCTAACAGATTTCACATAAAGATAAAAGTTAATGAATGTCTTTACGATCGAACTGTCGGAGAAGAATAAATGGCTATTCTTGTAATCTTGTTGTGGGTTGGACACTACACTCTTTTGTTAATAATTCGGATATTAATGTGGAAGCGGAATATCTCTTAGGTGGACTTGGGGTATTTCCTAGATGTATATCTTATCTGATAATTATTTTCTACTCGAGGTCAAGTTATTAATGTTTCCAGTTTTTAAGGCACAATAACAGTCAGTTGTAGTAGCCTATGTCCTGACCAACCTATATGATATGAGTAGGGCTAACAAATAAAATGTGGCTAAGTATTAGTTCAATAGCTTTGACAAAATAAGGTAGATATCATATAAGGAACTTAGAGATTTATATGGCTCAACGCCATTGGAAAGCGGTAGTGATCTGCGGGAGTAACCTGGGTGCACTACGCTATATACTACATACTGCAACAGAATGACTGATTGATCCTCACAAGGCGCGGTGACGAAATTACCGCTATACCAGAACATAAGATGGTTACACAAGAAAATGAACAGATACAAACTATACCTTCTGTGATTGTCAGATCTGTGCCATATACAACATAAAAAATAACACCTCTCATCAGTCATACTCAAAGTAAGGGAAACTCCCATTAAAGGTATAAACTGAATAGAGTGATTCAAAGTATAGGATCAAGTCATAGGAAGGTATAGAAAGTAAAGACAAGAAAGAACATTTTCACAATTGCGGATGCAGAGTGTAAACCATGATACCGATCTATAATTGCCAGAAAATTGTCGGATGGCAGATTGCGAAAGTTTAATGATTATTTTAATCACTTGAATATATTATAATAATAGTATTATTCGTATTACATTAACATATATGTTAATTATATAATTATTTATAATTCTTTTTATTATTTATTTACTATTATTAATTAGTATGTATTATAAAATATTTAATATATTAATATTTAATTATCGCAAAACTTGATAACGTGAGTTGTAAAAGAGAGATAAAAAACTACAATTGATAAAAAATTATTATATTATTTAATTTATTTATATATTATTAATATTATTAATAATATATGTATATATATATATATATATATAATATATTATATTATATTAATTAATTATTCTTATAATTGGAATATGAATTTTTATATTTATTTCTTCTTTGGATAACTTATTAATATGAATAACAATTCTATAATGTTGTTAGCATTTATTTGTTTTTCTATTGATTACTAATTACCTTTATCTTATTGTAATTAATATTAGTAGTACTATAAATTAAACAATAATTTGTAATTAATAATAACAACAAAATAAACGAATAATCAATATTATATTAAATAATAATAAATATTACTAATAATATATTTATATAATAATAATAATAATATTAATAATAATAGTTATATAAATAAATTCAATAATATTTAATAATAATAACTAAAAAATTAATGTTCAATAATGGATTGCTTTAGATCCTGGAATAAGTTAATTTCTACTCGTTAACCTTAAGTATTAATTATCTTACTAACAATTATTAGCTTTTATGTTCCTATTAATAATTAGTCGTAATACATGGAAGCGAAAATAGAGAATGTTAGAAGTATATTTAACAAATAATAATAATATATATTATTAATATGTGATTTGCCGTTTGGCAGATGGTCTGAAACTCGAAGTCCCAGAAGTGCAAATTATAATTATATAATCCTTGAGAGAAGATATATATATATAATATCAGAAAAGGAGTAAAAGTGAGAAAAAGATGCGAGAAAGGAGCTCTTTATTGTTATTGTCCATCATAAAATCCTATCTGAAATTCAAATATGAAGCGACACAACCAAGTGCGTAAGTGGTGATCCGGTTTATAGCTTCCTACACACAATTAACTTAACCCCAATATTAGGAAATATAATATACAACACACACGTACGCTTGAAATACACAAAGGTAATAAATCAATCAGCTAAGTACAATACATATAACCTATAAATTAACCCACACCTTTAATTATAAACCTAAGATTTAATAGTAAATATATTTATTAAAATTATTTTTATCCCGATTAGTAATCAATTTATCCGTTATATATATAAAGGAAGTTGCTAAATATATGTGACTCACTTTTATCCACATAATTTAAGGATAATAAGAAGGCAAATTTAAGAGGATATTGGAAAATAGGTATGTCATTTATATAGTATAATAAATTGCGTTTTAGTATATATAATAAACCTTGCCGTCAGACGTATTGATAGATAAGCGCTCTTCAAGGGGTAATGGCCAACAACGAATAAAAGCCTATAAATTTGGTCTATATATATATATAATATATTAAGCAACAGGACGGTTATTTATATATAATATATAGATATAATTAAAGTAACTCATAATAAATAAAAATATATAATAGTATAACCTAAGTATATAGAAGGCCATACATTAGGGTAGACTATGTGTTACTATATATACGAGGAACCTATCCCCAAGTCAACTCATCAACCCATAAAAATTACTCCAATATTTTATATTTTTTACCTACTAATATATAAATATTTATAGTTATGTTATATGTATAAATTAAAGTATATAGTAAATAGAAAATTTTATTATATACTTCAATTATATATATAGTACTATATATAGTACTATATTAAATATTTTAAATAATACAATTTTATATAAATAGTGTTATATATATATATTAACTTCCATAATATATATAATTAACCTACACATAATATTATTATTCATAATAATAATTAATAAATTATAATTAGTATAGTTCTATATATAGTATATACTAATTACAGTAATAGTATATATATATTATTTTAGTTATAATATTAATTATTATATATAAATTTATTTATATATATATATATATATTATATATATATTATATATAATATATATATATATATATATATATATTATATTCTTAGTGTGTATATATTATTTATTTAAATATTATTATATATTAGTGGACCCTATAATCATATTAACACGATAAATACTATAAATATTTAAATATAGTAGGTTATAGATTTTTGGTCTATTATTGATTTTAATTTTTATGTATTATTTATTAAGAAAAACTCGTAGCTAGGAGGTGATTGCCCTAGAACTATGGAGAAACGTAACACTATTAAAAGAACAGAAAAATTAATACAAATTTCGTTATTGAACATAAGAATTTTAAATTAGATTTCCGTAGCTATCAGAAAGAAAAATGTAAAAAATTAGGTAATCAAAAAGTTTCAGGACGACACATCTCAAATCAGCAATTTAGTGCCTTAATAAACCTGCCAGTGTTGAACCTCAAATATCCCTGCTTTTGTTACAGGAGGTATTATGTGTTTTGCTCAAATGCCATGAACATCTATGACAATAAAAGGGGCGAATAGATGATCCGATATTTTGTCAGAAGGTTAAATAGATTAGGGTAACCTCATACACAATCGTAATTAACTGTCATTAAATAATTTTCATAAAATCGGTTACCATAGGACAATTCAATCCATCCAGTAATAATGAACAGTCAAATCAAGTACTGTCCGATTTTCGGAGATGTACTATAAAAGTAATATTTTTTGAAGCCACGCTGAGAACCCTAGTGATGATACCAGGGACGTTGGGATAAATTATTATATTTATAAATAATAATGATTATTGTATTTTATAAGAATCATATATATTTCCTTAAACTTATCTTGAAAATAATTTCGAATAAGTGTCCTCTAGACAATGCATGATAGTTTTTAACTTCGCTCTTTGTCTAGAATGGAGCCGTAAAAAATAAAATCCCAGTATAAGAAATATTTAAGCAGTTTCCAGAATATATCACTTTTTTATTAGACACACGTCGTAGTTGATTATTGAAAAATAATATATATATAGTTAATACATGAGTTATATATATATATAGTATTAATTGTATTTATAATAATTATTAATTTATAAATATATATTATAGTATGTATGAATGCCTCCTGTTGATAAACTGGAGACTGTTAGGGAAGGTGAAATAGTGAAATAGCTGCCTAACCTGTTGTGTGAAGTTAAAAGAATATGTATTATATATGTGTTGATATATACTGAAATAAGTAATAAGAGGATAGATGCCAAGAACTAGGAGAATAAATTAATGTATCATTTAATATGATATGTATAGTGATAAATAGAAGAAGTATATATATATAATTGAATGCATAGAGTGGAAGAGAGTAGAAGAAGAGGAAGAGAGAATAATGAGAGCGTGAATAAATCCTCCCACTCTCAACCGGAATCAGGCGCAAGAACCATCTTCAATGAATCTTATCAATCAGACTCCCCAAATTCACCCCCACTCATAGGTGTGAAGGAAGTCGGAAAGATACCAACATGAATAAAAACTTTATATCAATCATGAAATAAAAGTTATTATATAAGAGTTATATAATAATAATGATTAGTCGAAATAATGAATAATAATAATATATGAAATGGAGATAATAATAATGAAGTAAGTAATAATATATAGAATAGATAATAATTATAATTTCTTAAAAAAGCCAAAATGTTGAGAGTAGACAATACTACCAAATAATGAATTAGTAGTAATATCCTAACTAGGCCAGGAGTATGGGTGATTAAGGGATATATAAAGGATATAAAAGTTATTAAATGATCTATATATAGTTAATTAAATAGGGTTACACTAAATAATATGACTTAGTTGTATAATAATATTTGTAGAGAGGATTCTATAATAGAAAAATAATTAATAAATATATGATTTATAATCCTAATGTTTGAAGGGGTAATGTGTATATATATATATATTATTATATATATATATAAATATATGTTAAATATTGCATAATCGCAATTATATTTATATAAGGTTCTTAAACATAAAGGAAGGATTCATATAAATTGGAAAAGTTAAAGGATTTATTTGCCTTCTCCGGGATTGAACCACCGCGTGTTTGGAATGAGGACAACTATACCTGTTGCTTTTACCACTGAGCTATCCCCCAAACCCAAAAAAGATTGGGAGTAACGGTTGGAACATCTGGTTCCCTAAGTTATACAGTTTTTAAAGAGTTAACCGAGGCCCCAAACTTCAAAGAGCGAGCAATCAGCGCAGGTGTCCAGCCTATCCAGAGTGGATTCTCCGCCCGCTCTCTAAATAATTGGTTTATTGTAGATGTTGCAGTTCTGAAAGGAAAGAACCTGATCATGGTAATTGGAGGACCTTATAAGTAATTTCAAATCGCAATTATTTAATATATAAGATCGTGTCCCTCTAAACAAAGAAACAGATCAATAAGTGTGGAGCGTAAGCGTAAAAGAATTATTAGATTCAACTCATAAATCGTCATATCAACGCAAGGTAAGAAGAAAATTGCTATATCCCAGGGAGAAGAGGCAGTAATTCTGTTATTAATTAGCGTGCTTCTAGCATTAATCGTTGCTTTGTTTTAAAAGACCTGATATATTAATAAATTTGCGATTATGCAGTTGGAAATAAATTTTCCAAGTGCAGTCAATCAGCAATTATTCAAGATAACGAGGACGGTAGAGATAAGGAAACCAGGCTTGCGTTACACCGGATTTTAGTGACAGTAACAGGCCTGTCTTGTAAGAGTGGGTTCAAGTACGGGTTGTGCTTAGAAACATGTTGTGGTTCGGGTCTTAATTGAATTTCCCAACTCTTTGGGGGTTGAGTGATAGCTCAGGGTAACAGCAATGTCAGCCTATATAGTCATCGTCAATTCGCATTAAAGGGCCAACTCCCATCAGCTACAAGCAACCACGAGTGTGGAATTCAGTAAATCATCACCGGAGCCCCATAGCCCGCCGAGAAGTAATTTCTTTACTCATTAGTCCAGAATGTATATTATGGCATGTCTAATAGAAATTGAATGGGCTGTCTTTGTGTTTTAATGCTAAATGTAATTTTCCATGTGAATAAATATAGATATTAAATATCATAGGTTATGTATTAGCCGTATCTAAAAATACTGCTTCCAGGCTTATGTTGTAAATTATAGCATTGATTTGTGAGAAAATTATGTTTCCAGGAATATAATATTTTATAGCTATATTATTATGGAATTTGAGTAGAATAGTAATAATAACTTTTCTGATGGATTAAAGAATCCATTTGCAGCAGATGGAAGTCAACTTCGAATGTACCGTTAAGGTTATATATAATTATTAGATTATATTCTTTATATATTATTATAAGTTTCAACACTTTTTTAAACGTTAACACTTAATGTAAATATATATGAGTAATTAATAGTAAATGTTATTCAGCGCCACCTCATATTGGTGAGTGCTATTATCTGTTCAAGGCCCGGGTTATTAGCCAATAAATAATTAATATAAGATCGATAAAATAAAATTATAATAATGAGATAATGATAGTAATAATAAGTAAAATGATAAGCTAGATAAGTAAATTAAAAATAAGCTAAAATGTTATTATTATTATAACTAAATAGATTTACAATTAAGGAGCTAAGAAGCTTCACTATCTGTATTCTGAGTCATTATAGCAATATTACATAAACAGAAATGAAAATAAACAAAATAAATTCTCAATGCAGGATATTCTCTATAGCGTTCTAAATTGCCAAAGCATGTAATTAAATTTGAAGGAATTAACTCACCTAATCTGAAAGCAAGAAAGTGCCGACAACAAGACCTAACTTTTTAGAATTCAACCAAACAGAGTATGAAATACTCTAGATTACGATCCCAAATATCAAGTCATCAGCCATATGAGTAGTTGAGTAATTAAGTAATTTGAAAAATGAATTAGATTAAATTATTGTAGTGTTTCTACAAGTCTGAATGTGTTCTCTGTAATTAAATTGAAATAGTAATGAAAAGCGCATTATGTATCAAAGTGCTTTACAATGCTGCTACTTTGTTCGAATGGTACCAAAATAGATGATAGAAGGAATTCCAAAATGATACTAGTTACTAATGTTATATATGTTAGACAATCAATTTTGATATTAGTGTAAATAAATATTAAGCTTTGGAATGTGCAGGTATAGATGGTGTAGTGGGTCCCTATGTATGTTTAAAAAAGTGCAAATATTCAAAGTGCTGTCTATTTACTGGATCGAGGACAGGGCTGACTTTGTACTGACTATATCTGTTTGCAATATCCATTGGAATAAGATTATGTGTAAATCTAGTGGTCTATAAAACAGGAGGGATAAGAGATTCTAGATTGATCTCTACTTTACAAGACAATCATAAGATAGGCTCATAGTGACTGATGGAAGTGTCATGGAGACTGTTCAGAACGAGCCAACATATACATCGAAGTATTTGTCAAATACATAATTTGTAATCTGTGAGAGAAAAACCAGTAATAGGAAGATTTTCTAAAGGTAAAATCAAATATTCAATGTGACACGCCTAATGGTCCATGTAATACATTCAAATATCAATGTAGTAATGTGTAATTTAATATAATATTTTTAGGGAAAAGAAGAGAGGAACGTGTGTTCAGTCGCTCTTCCATTAGATTTCCAATTTACTCATTTATATATGGAGCATTCCAAGTTTAGGGATTCAGCTTGTGATTGATAAATTATGGATATTTAATATAGTTACCTTTCATTCAAATGCATAACTAATAATAATATTAATATTTATTATTCATGCTATTACACGAAATATAAGCAAATTAAAGAGATAATGGATATATATATATAATAATAACTTCAATAATATAATAAATATAAACGTTATTTTATTAATAGTATAATATATATAAAATAAGGTGTGCTGCTTATTGGAGGCCACTGTTAACAATATGATTAATAATGTAAATGTGTGTTTGATTGCACGAAGAGAAAGGAAATGATTTATAAGTGTAGAACCATTAAAATATGAAAGAGAACTCTTCTCTCTCTTCTTCTGCACCTACTTTCTCAATACTCTATCAATACTCCTAACTACACTCTCCTCTATACTCTCTACTCGTCTCTGACTTAACTTAATTCCTCCGTCTCGGCTCTCTCCCATTTCTCAATTTCTCCTTGTGTGTATTTGCTTTCTATCTCGCTCTCTTTTCTTTTCTAACGTGTTTGGCAATTTAAAACTTGATCAATAATAAAGCTTTATAAAATTTTCTTTCTTTGTATCTGTATTTTCTTTCTTCCGCTGTCAT